>ML824372.1:67749-79479 GCA_009831015.1 Picea engelmannii | reverse complement strand
AGGCCACAAGGGATAATCGAAACTAGAATAATATAGGCCCCAAGGGCTTATACAAAAACCTAGATCATATGGCCCAAGGTCAAAATTAAAAGAAAATAAAACATAGCAAGTAGCTCGAGGCCACATTTAATATAGACATCAAATCTAAGCATTAGCGATGGATCCTACATTAGGTTGATGGTCTCAATATTTGAGAGTGGGGCCCCACCTAGTGACAAGTGTCTCATCAATCTGTGGGGCAGTCTCCCATCCATCCTCTACTTGTTGCTTCGAGCACTTCTCCATGGATATTTCCAAATCCAAGAAAGGGTACTTGTCATTTTCAGCCAAGGAGGAGGCATCCAAATCCAGGTTGTGGGGTTCTCGTTATGGGGTTCTCGACTTTAGTTGTGATCGACATTCCTCTCTCAGACCTGGTGACCGACTTGATGGCAAGTCCTATTGCTAGAATGGTGGGAATGAACTCAGCTAAAGAAAAAATAAACTTCCAAGGGAACCCAACTCATTGTGCAAGGGGTCATGCCCTATAATTTCATCAACCTCTGAAGGTGCACTAACTCTAGATCCACTTTCACATCTTGTACCTAGATATGCAAGTGCAAGTTGGCACAAATCAGAGATCTATCAAACTGGGTGAAACCGTCCCATACTATGTGTTTGAAAATACTATCATTCCTCAGATAAAAAGTATAATTTCAATTCTAACATGTTGTCATGCTACATGGAATTCTACCACCCATGGGAGCTTATCCTTGAGAACAACAACTTTTCATGAGATAGACCTAGGGAGGAATTGGCCACAAAGATTTGACACCCAAATGTAGACTGACTTGGAAAACAAGCAACACCAAAAAAAGTTTTTAATGGTTTAATCTTTTAGACAAAAGGGATGCCTAGGGTTGGGGACTCTTAGGTATTTTAGACACTAGGCCAAGAAAGAGACATCAAGAATTAAGGACCGGGAAAATATAGCCTTATTAGGCTCAATGGATTTTTTCCAAACAAGTGAAGTCGAAACAAACATCTAAATTGTTTCAACACCACCCTCCATAATTTGTTTATAATAGCCCCAATCACAAGTTTAGGGTTGAGCCATTGGTAGCCATCCACGAGCTTGTATTTTTTAAAACCCTTCGAACAATTCCATTGTCAATTCTCCTCCATGATCCAAGGGATTGGATAACTAGTTTGAGGAAAAGGCCATCAATGACCAAACCATGCACACACTCAAGATGGATCTATCTGGTTGAGACGACTGAAAATTAGTTTTCATGTCCTCTTGAGACTTCTAGGTATGAGAATAATGAACAAATCACCCACTTTGTTAATTCCTTTCTTGAATAGATGATTGGTCAAGAACCACAATATTTGAACCAAAGATTCCCTCAAACTAGATCATGGGGGGTGACCAAATGCAATGGTCGTTAAACAAAAACATTATTCACAAAGAATCCCCTTTCTAGGTCAAGTGATGCTTTATGTTCTCCCAGAGTTTCCATACACTCCGGGCCACAACAATCCCTTTGATTTGGACTTTGGCCGAAGACAACACAAGGGTTTGGAATTTCAACCCTTGCCAATTGGTTTTCCCCAATGGTGCCCCTCTTTGGATGTAATTGCAAAGGAGAACTTACCAATTTTCATGGCCTTCCACCACATAGACAACCCATATGGAAAACGGGGCTTGAGCTTGCCAAAAGGACCCAATCATACCCAAACCTCCCTAATTCTTCAAGGTCCAACAAAGATTATAGCTTACCCAATGGAAACCCTTTCTCCCCTACAAGATGGCCCAAAGAAAATCTAGCAACAGTTTCTCCAATGGTTGATAGGTCACAACCAACGAAACCCAACAAGAGGAGTAATACATATGGGTAGTAGCCAAAACTTTTGAGCAAATATGAAATTGGGATGCTAGCGAGAACATGCAGGTAATCCACTTGTCAACTTTATTGCCTATGAGTTGCAACATTGCCTCCCAAAGAACCTTAGGAGAGGCATAAAAGGCGAAGGGAATTCCCCAAAATTTAAAGATTTGCATAAGTTTAATCTAGGACCAACACTACATGGCAAGCTAGTCGAAGATATCATCTTGAGCCAACCATTAGCACTAAGTCTTGTCCATTTGGAGCTTGGACCCTGAAGCCTCATTGAAAATGTGAATGCAAACATCAGTGTTGATTATTGACTCTTGTTCTTCTAGAATGCTCCTTAACCATTTGATTCCCATTAGGGCTAGGGAGATGCATACCCTTTATCAAGCCACATGAGGTGTGATGGTGAAGGAGATAGCCTAGTGCTTCAACCATATGTTGAAAATGTAGCAAGGAAGGTCTTCCACACATTGCAACGTCCTAGCATGGTGGGGGCCAATGAAACATTAGTCAAGTTTATTAATTAAACTTTTCCATAAGTCTAACTTAGGAAAATGACTGTTGATGTGTTATATTCTTCAGTTGACTTTATTGAGCACCTTTTCTAAGGTTAAAGTGTAAAATAATTTACGTGATGGATGTTTTAATCTTAGCAATCCATCTTGGGGAGTGAGGGAGAGTTAATCTCAAACCTCCATCCTTATGAGATTAGGGTTTCACTTTCTCATGGAAGTATAAGGAAATTAATTTGGCTAGAGGAGCGTATTATTCATTTGAGAGAGAGGGCGAACTTCATTGGAGTGAAGGGATTTGCCTAGGGTTTGTTGGAGAGAGATTGCAGGGAGACAAAGGATGATTCTGCAAGGGATATTGGCACACTTCTTCAGCTTGGCAGAGACCACTACCTTCAGGTTTGAGAGCCTCTATACATGGTGACGCAGAGGCTGATGCAGGGGTCGTACTTCTACGCAGAGGCTCTAACAAAGGAAAACACTGAGTCATTCTGGTTCAAGGATGTGGGGAGAGGCTGTACTTATGCCGTAGAGGTGAAAAGCTAAGGGTTTACTCCGTAATTTGACTGGGCCAAAATTCTTTGTAAGAGATCACCATATTTCCGCTGCTAATAATAAAATCCACAAATCTACGACATTGGTTTTCCCTTTGCGGTTTTTCCAGGGACTATTTGTCCAAATATATTTGTGTACATGTGATGTGATTGTTGTTTTCTTCTATTGTTTAGTTCATGGTTATTAGTTTTTTGTTGTGCAAAATTTATTTGTGAAAATAACCTAGATGTAACTAAAAATCAGAAAAAGATTGTGGTTTATTTGTTGGGTTTAGAGAAAAATTCACATGGTATCAGAGCAAGACTGTTGAAGAAACAATATTACAAGCGGATTTGCAACACAAAAGTTCATATCTGCAACACATAAGTTCATATCTGCAACACAAGTTCAAATCTGCAACATGGAAGTTCAGATCTATAGCACAGGTTCAAATCTGCAGCACAAAAGTTCAGATCTGCAACATAAAAGTTCATATCTGCAACAAAAAAACATTTTCAGAAATGGCCATGACCTTGAAAATGGAAGATAGGCGTCAAGGTGCTCAAAAATTTGACACCTGGAAGGAAAGGGTAACTATGATCTTGGATGTCAATGATGTCCTTGACCATGCTGATGATAAGGCTACAACTCCTACATATGCAACTTTATTGGTATCTTGGAAGAAGGGTGAAGCAAAAGCAAAGAACATACTCCTTGATGGGTTGAAGGATCACATAATCCCTCATCTCACCGGAAAAAAGTACGCTAAGGAGATGCAGGCTGCCTTGAATGACCTTTACCAAAGTAAAAATGAAAACATGGTGATGGTGCTTCAGGAGAGATTGAGAAGTACCAAGATGACTAAGGGAGAAGGTGTGGTTCACTACCTTACTCGGCCAACACAGATTAGGGATGAGCTAGCAACAATAGGTGAGAAGATTGAAGATTCTAAGTTAGTGCATGTGGCACTGAATGGCTTTTCGAAGTCATGGGATGTGTTCATGCGTGGAGTTGTAGCTCGGGAGAAACTCCCAGATTGGCAGCAATTATGGGATGATTTGTGCATGAGGAGATCAGACTTGGTCAGTCGGGATCATCATCTTCACCACATAATGTGGATGAAGAAGGATTGGCTCTTGTGAGCAAAGGAAAGGGAAAGCAAAAGAAAAAGAAAGGTGGAAAGAAGAACATTGACTTCTCAAAAGTCAAATGTTTCTAGTGTCACAAGATGGGACACTTTTCCTTACAGTGTCAAGAGAAGAAGAAGAAGAACCAACCGTAGATGGAAACCATTGCAACAGTGGAAAAGTTTTCCAAAAGCTTCGAGGAGGATTTTTTCTTCATAGCCTGTATGTCTAGCACAACAGTCTCAGACATGTGATTTGTGGACAGTGGAGCATCTTGTCATATGACAAGGCACAAGGAGTATTTCACTAGGCTACAGGAGGGAGGCGTGAATTTGGTTATAGAGCTCAGAGATGTCAGGCACTACAAGGCGCATGGGGTTGGCACAATTTCGTTTCAGAGGGAGTTGGGTAAACTACTCAGGTTTGCTGACGTACTATATGTTTCGGGGTTGACAAAGAACCTCATCTCGGTCTCTACTCTAGAGGATAAAGGGTATGAGGTCAACTTATGTAAGGGAAGGGTGTTCGTCCAACTAGTAGGGTCAAGCGAGAAGATGTATAGGATGATTGGGGTTCGAGAAGAGAAGGTGTAAAAGCTTCAATTTCAACCAGGGAGAACATTGGTCAGTACAACCACAGAAATGGGAGAATTGTGGCACGGGAGGATGGCGCACATACACTTTGGTGCACTGGAGCACTTGAGACAGGCAATCATAGGGTTGCCTAAGTTCACAACAGAGAAGCATGACCCTTGCAAGGGTTGTGCAATGGGAAAATATGCCCAAATACCATTTCCACCGAGCAAGCACAAATCCAAGGGAGTTTTGGATTTGATTCATTCAGACGTATGTGATTCGATGAGCGTGGAGTCAGTGAGTGGCTTCAAATATTTTGTTTTGTTCATAGATGACTACTTTAGGAAGACCTAGATTTACTTCTTGAAGGCCAAGGATGCGGTATTCGACAGGTTCCAGGAGTTCAGGGCTCTAGTAGAGAACCAAACTGGTAGGAAGATTCGGGTTTTGAGATCTAACAACAAGGGTGAGTACACCTCCAAGGAGTTTGTGGATTATTGCACAACATCGAGGATCAAGAAGGAACTCACAGTTCCTTACAATCCTCAATAGAATGGACTGGCCGAGAGGAAGAACTGGACTGTAGTCGGAGTAGCACGGGCGATGATTCATGATTAGGGGTTGCCACTATTTTTGTGGGCAGAGGCTAGTCGCACTTTGTATACTCATAGAATAGGAGTCCCCACAAAGTTATGGGGAAGTTGACACCCGAGGAGGTATTTACAGGTACCAAACCGGATGTGAGTCATCTTCGCATCTAGGGCAGTGTATGTTACTGTCATGTCCCTTTGGAGAAGAGGACAAAGCTGGAACCCACATCGGATAAGGTGTTACTTGTTGGATATAGTGAGGCTTCCAAAGCCTATAGGATCTTTGTGCCAATACACAGGAAGATCATAGTGTGTAGCGATGTAGAGTTTGAGGAGGAACGTGCATTAAGGAGGTCTGGAGACTTGCTAGCGCAGGACCAGCAGGGACAAGATTCGACAGTCAAGACTGAGGAGGCACAGGGTTAGAACACATGGTCATAGAGTTAGACACAAAGTACTGGTATAGGTACATGTGTTGAGAGGGAGACTGTTGGACAAGATCATCAAGAGCCAGATAATGATGAGGAGGAGAAACGTGATGTAGTTCCACAGGAGCAGGACACTAGGCCACAACCTAAGTGGTACAAGTCCACAGTCAATTATTCTAGATTGGTAGGGCTTCCAGAGAGAGAATTCAGACAAAGTAAACCATTAGAGAGACTTGGGTACATGGCATTAATGACACAACGTATTGATGTAGAGCCTTCCACTTATGAGCAGGTTGCACTACATGGAGTGTGGCAAGAGGCCATGATGGAGGAGTATGCATCCATCATGAAAAATGATGTATGGGAGGTGGTGCCTAGGCCAAAAGGGAAGAAGATGGTGACATCCAAGTGGATCTACAAGGTCAAACATGCAACAAACTAAAGAGAGGATAAGTACAAAGCGCGCTTCATGGCCAAGGGGTTTTCACAGCGAGAGGGAATCGACTATGAGAAGACTTTCGCCCCAGTAGCCAGATATACATTGAACAAGATTGTTATTTCTTTAGCAGCAGATTTGGGCTGGCGCGTTCACCAGATGGACCTGAAAATTGCCTTCCTCAATAGAGTGGTCGAGGAGGAAGTATATGTCAAGCAACCATAGAGATTTGAGGTTGGTGATAGAGAGACACATGTTTGTAGATTGAGGCGAGCCTTGTATGGGCTCAAGCAGGCACCTCAGGCTTGGTAACATAAGGCATGTTATCCCCTAGCCTAGAGATAACTAAGGAGATTATGTCTCGAGGCCCACGGGCCCTAAACATGGAGTATCGAGAGCCAAATCAACTTGAGCTATGCCCTGGAGGGCTCATCCTTTTCTTCTTTAGCGCCTTCGCCTTGTCAGCAACAACAACATCCATCCCATCGACCTAGTCCTTCAACAGAAATGGGTCTTGCTCCATGAGGTAATGAGTCCGGGTATCATTCTCAAAACATTTGAATATGTGCATTTAATTCTTTTTACTTTTAATGTGTTATTAGACCTTATGCCTTTCCACTTGACCACACTTGGGGGGGATGATAGGATGCCCTAGTAAGTTGGTTCCCATAGGGTTTGAGTTGCCACTGGGGGGATTCATGAAAGGTCATCATCCATTCCCACCATACTTACTACTTTTCATCTTTTTCCCGCTCATCCATCCCATACACTGGTTCAGGCATAGGGTTGTACCTTACCTTGTGGGAAGAAGGGGCTAAAGGCCCAGAGGGTAAAAGTAACTGGCAAAAGATAAAATCCAAAAGAATGAAACCTTCAAATGCTTCGCCCAAGGATCCCTGAGAAAGCAATAAACAACTTCTCAGTAAGAAACAGAGGGACCCGTAAAAACTAATAAATCAAGACCTAGTTGGAGGATAGGGGGTCTCATCACGAGCCAACCTATTAGGTCCATGGGCATATAGCGGTATGACACTACCATTCAGCTGGTCACCACGCCAAGGTAGTGTCTCTTGGTGGCATAACCAAGAGAAAGGGGGTCTCATCACGAGCCAACCTTCTCATTTCCGTGAAATGCTTGTGGGTAACATTGTCACCACTGGTCACCACGCTAGGGCAGTGTCCCCTAGCTAGTCTCTTGAAAGAAAAAGAAAATAAGAATAAAAGATAAAAAGGCATGAATGGTTTTGGAAACATTTGCATCCATGAGAAGGTGCAACTCACCCTCTTCAAAGGCACCCGCAGGTAAGCCATACATTTCTCTGTTATCACTGCACCCATTGCCCAGACATCCCTTACCACCTCATCCACTTACATGGCCTGGATTTGTCTTCATCCGGAAGCATCCCACATCCAATGAGCACTAGCCCAATAGGACATCCTAGCGTCCCCTCCAAACCTGGCTTGTAGAATAGCATAACGTCTTTGAGCACTTGTCTAGGAAAGGGGGTTTCATGCACATGTTTAAATAACTTGATAATTAGATGTGATTGCCATTGCTATGATCCGTATGACTTATGAGCCCATGGAAGGAGTACTTGTTGATGTTGCAGGGCCACACCCGATGGACATGTACATATGGGGAGATGATTAGTTTGGACCTAGATAGGGCTAGAAGCCCACCAAATGGATGTTGAGATCCTATCCAGGGGCAGAGACAGATCATCGGTTTGCACCAGAGAGAGAGAGGGACGTTCCACCAGGGACAGACTGGCAGGCCTGGACCTAGGGGGGTCTTACCCTTTCCACAATTATGTAGGCCTTGGAAATCCCATGACGTCACCCAATGTTTTGGACACTTTGGAGGTAGTTGTGTGCCAAGTGGCACGTATGGCAGGATCCAGAGGCCCAAGGAGGCCTAATGTTTTGCTCCTGAAGGCCAACGTTTCCCTAAGAAGGTCTAACATCACCCTAAAAGGGCATGACGTCATCTTTACAGCTTGATTTAGGGTTATATTATGACATTTAATGAAAAAACTGGATATTACATGTAAGTGGCCATGTCAGCCTTTTTGACCTAATTCTAGTCATTGATATTGTATAAATAAGAGTTTTAACCCTTGTATTATTCATCATCTTTCACTCACACTTGTGAGAACTGAAATTTGCGTCCTATCTAGGGTTACTTGATTGAAATTTTAGGCGCACTTGTTGAGGAAGGCTAAACCTTGGAGTATTTTCACAAGTTTCTTGGTGGAAGTGTTCAACTAAGGTTTTTCTTGATGATTCTTGATGTATGTAAGTGATATTTCTGAAATTATTCTTAATTGAATGGTTATAGTCTTATTTATCTTGCATTTACATTAAATATTATGAAATTGCTTGATTAAACCCTAGGAAGACTAGCACATGTTATTGTCTTAGATTTAAAAGCCTTCACCCACTAGATCTTGTCAAAAGCCCAATTTTCTTGAAGCATTTGCTAGGGCCTTGCCATTGCAACACCCTAGTTTTTATTTGCTTCATCTTAGCCGTTTTTGCTTCATCTTTGAGTTAAAGAGGAAGGAAATTCTACTAAGGCCTAGGGTTACCTACACCTTAGTAGCTAGTTTCCCCTAGGGTTTGATATTTGGAGCCTTGGGTTACCAACACTCCATCTATTTATCCCTCTTGTCTTTGACTCTCCTACTATCATTTTCTTTCAACACTTGCTGCCATATCATTGACTCCATTTTCCCTAAAGCACTAGTCTAAGCCTTCTTGTTGAGTGATTGATCAAAACAACCATCAAAACCTATACCTTGAGTTGCGTACTAACCATTTCTAACACTAGAATAGCCTAACCTACTAACATTATTGTTGTTGTTACTAAAGTAAGCTACAACCATACATTGCAGCATTAAAAGCTTCTAAAAGCAATTGAAAGGGATGATTATTGCATTGTCTTGATTGTTTCTAATAAATGTTAGTATTATGATGTTAATGGTTGATTATTCTTAGCCATTTTGAAGCTATTGCAAGGCACTCATTGTGAAGTATTGCCTTATAAATATTGTTGTTATAATTTTCTATTTACTTCATCATTATCAACAAATTGCTTTTATTGAGAAAGTCTATGGTTTTATGAAGTGCTAATCAACAAGTGTACTTGCAAATATATATAGTTTCTTGTTGCTTTGTTCCGGGCAGGTACACCTTGGTATATTATCATTTCATTGGTTATAAAACTGGGACATTCTGATTGGTGGTGACTTGTGAGAGGGGATCTTTCATTAGCCATTTTGACCTTGCCTTCTCAAATCTCCAGGTCACTGGGGACGTCTCCCCTGGGCCTACAACCCTAAATAGAAAGAGGAATCCTATTGAGGTGACAGTGATAGGATAACCTCAAGTTACACCAATTTTCTTTCCTTTTTACCTTTCCTTCTATCAAAGTACAAATTGTGCGATCAACATTTTGGCGCCGTTGCTGGGGAACACTGAGTCAATATTCCTCAACGACACTTTTTTCGGTAAGCTTTACCTTCAAAGCCTTCATTTTACAGAGCTTACCTGGCGACTCCACTGCGGGTGATCCCTTCTTTTCCTTTTGATGATCCCTAGAAGGATTATCTGGCGACTCCACTAATGACAAAGTTGATCATGGCTTCCCAATGGGACTCAAATAATTTTAAACTGTTAGACATGAGTAAAATTCCGGGTTACCCACGACAAATGCCTCCGAGATATAAAAAATGGCTCCCAAGATTCACTGGTAGTACTGAAGAAAATGTTGAAGACCATATGAGTAACTTTTGGGCCTTCTTTCAACTCCATCTTATTAATGATGAGGCTGAAAATCTGGCAATGAAGCTTTTCTCTGCCACTTTTCATGATAATGCTCAGAGATGGTATAATAACCTCCCTAACGCTAGTATTGCATCTATGGATAAATTGGAGGAAGTGTTCCTCCAAAGATGGAGTGCTAAGAGGAATCCCAACATATTGCTAATGAGACTTAATTGCCTCACAAAGGCCAAGAATGAAACTATCCGAGAATTCCATGATAAATTTGAAGGGATAGTACAACAGATCCCAGTGAGCCATCATCCTTCAAGTAGTTTCCTTACCTTTCTCTACACCAAGGCATTCTCTGGACGATTGAAACTTTTGCTCAATATAAGGGAGCCAATAACAATCTAGGAAGCTTTTGACATAGCCACAGAAGTAGAAGCTAAAATCCTCTCGTCCAAGAAAGAACAATCCATTGTTCTAGAAGTCAAGATTGATGAAGCCATCCAAGATCTTTTTTCCCCTGCACAAAAAGAAGAGGATGAGGTTAGTCACTTTCCTTTCCAGGTTTTTGACGATTCCTTATTCTATGATTCAGAAGATGAGGAAGAAAGGGAATCCTTGTACGAGCTAGAGGACAAGGCATTGGTAATTGCTCCTCCATTTGATGAAGTCATCCAAATATTCGAAGCTCCTACACAGGAAAAAGTAAGTACGATGAGTTGTTTCCCTTTCCAAGATTTTGATGATGCATTATTTTATGATTCGGGAAGCAAAGAAGTACTTAAGGAGCCCTTGGTTGCCTTAACCCCTTCATATTGTGATGAAGAAAACAACTTGGTTAATAATATTGACGAGTTCATACATGTTGGGAGACGTAAGTGGGATGTAGTTGGTTATGATATGGATCCCACTTACGACATTGAGAATCATTTCCAAGTATTGCCTTTATAGTTATCACAACAGGTTACTCTTAATCTTGACGTTGGGCAACGAGGAGATGATATAATTATAGATACTTTCCAAACACCCAGGGATGACCTAGTTCTTTATTCTCCTGATGGTTTTCAGTTATACCTTGAGTATTTTGATGAGTATTCCTCTAAGCATTCAGATTTATTCTATGAAGAAAATTATCAACCATCGTTTTGCTCAGATCCTGATGAGAGTGAGGAAGTTGCTTGCCTGAAGCATGATACTTTTGATAAGGTTTTCCACCTCCCTTTGATTACTTTACCTCACTGTGTCACTGAGGGTATGGTTTGGAAACATGTCCCTTATCCCAAGTCTTCCGTAAGACAAAGCCTCCTTTTGGATTTTAGGGGAAGGTTGAGTACCTTAAGAAGAAGCTTATTATCACAGTCTTCCAACGTCCCCTTAAGAAATTGTCAGTCGTCCTCTAGGTTCTTGCTAGTCCCTTCCCAGGCATCAGATTGTGAAGACGTCCAAGGTAACCAACCTTCAGACTCTTTGAGTCAGTCTATTGAACCTTTGACTTTTCATGATCCCTTTCTGAGATGGATTGAGCACTTTCCTGAGAGTATGACTTGGCACCATTTTGTCCCTCCCACCCGCCTCCATGAGATAAACCTTACAATTTCCAATGATACAATACATTTTCTAACCCGTGTCATTTTTGTGCTTAATTTATCATTGCTTTGGTTTATGATGAAGCACAGAGGTAGGTATGGGGAGACATTGCTAGGGTGGTTTCACTGGCTATTTGACTACACCTAGCCTTCAACCTGTTATCCCCGATATCTAGGGATAACTAGGAGATCATGTCTCGAGGCCCACATGGTCCTAGACATGGAGTACCGAGAGCAGGAGCGACCTGAGCATGGTCCTGGAGGACCCATTTTCTTCTTCTCAGCCAGACTTGTCCT
>ML824372.1:56145-67649 GCA_009831015.1 Picea engelmannii | reverse complement strand
ATGGTTGATAGTATCAATTCTAGATAACACAGAAGCATCGTATGTTTCCAAAATCATTAAGTGAGATTGAATATTTTATTTTATTAATAAAATAAATAAAAATATCAAATCAATATTAGACATGTAAAAAGATAAATAATTTGAAATTTGAAAAATGTTTTAAAATTATGCCAGCCAAGAAAAAGCTAATCTACCATCATTGCCATTATCATAACTAGAGCTATTTAGGACCGATGGGGTATGACACAATCTTGAGCTGGTACTAGAGGCAACGCCCCTCCGTAAATTTCAGGGAGTTGACTTTCATCAATGTCATTGAGTAAGGTTGATCTGAGATGTTTATCTTCAACAAAAATAATCTGCAAACAAATATACATATTAGAATCTATCATTTATATAAAAGGTATTTAGTTTTATACATGGAAAAGAACACTCAAATCATATTTTACAATGATGTTTAAATTAATAAATTACATTTATAAAAATATGATATTTTGGGAAAAAAAAGGCACTTATTATTTAATCATCATTACTTTCTACTATCATGCCATGATATGTCGTTTTTATTGTATGGATTTCATTTTTTTTTATATAATATAATATTTAAATTGAAAATCATTCAAATCTACAATTACAACTTTAAATATCACAAACTTGGATTGAAGCAAATGTGGTTTAAGGGTAAAGTTGTCAAATGCTTTATATACAAGTTAAAAGTTCCATATATGTAGATTAATTGGAAGGTGATATGACAAACTAAGCTAAGTACAACTGGATTCTGATACTTGCATTTACGATTTTGCTACTTCTTGTGCTTGCAATAGTTGATGGTATAATAAACACTACTTATATTACTGCACCAACCAATGTCATATTGGATTTCTTTTGCTAGTACTAAGCGATGTCAAGAAAAATAATATCATCATAAGAATTGTTATATAATTGGATCTTTTGATGGCATACCAAAGCAAGTGGTGTAGCTTATGTAACTATAAATAGTGTCAATGGTTAAATGCATAAAACTATAGCCTAGTGGGTTGGCTAAATCTGTTTGAATGAATTGTTTCAAGGTGGAGTTTGTCGTGAGATCTATTGTTCTAATCTTACTGAGGTTCAAGTTTCGTTGAATCCTATTGGGTTACTAGCTACTATTGTAGTTGTTGGTTGAGCGTCCCTCCATTCGGATATTCCAGGGAAGAGGACATGATCCTACGAGGTTTTCCTCGGGAAAATTGAATAAAACTACAAATAATAAAGAAATATTTTTTTCTTACGCTAGAGCGAGGAGATGGTAAATCAAATTAAGGGGTCATTCTCATGAGGATGAGATTAATATGGAATGAGATCCTATCATAGGAATATGCCACTACAATAATAACTTGTAACACATCCAAGATAAATACGCTCAAAGTTATACTTGAAACTTATATAATGGCATGCAAAGATGACAAATCAACATAGATACATCTTGAAAGCTCAATCCAATTCACATGCCAACCAAGGTGTAGTTGGATAGCACCTATTGAAAAATTTGCAAAAAGGTTCTTGATTGGAGTTGGAATGAGGACTTGGACTCATATACGAGAACTATACATGGTCAAGCTACCTTACACTGGCATTTTTTGGAACTTTGTATAGATCTAAAGAGACTGTTGCACATGCTGACTAATTTTTCAATTTTGTAGGGACCACACATTTTGTTTACAATGAAAACTCTACAAGGAACCTCATGAGAAAAGTGTGGGCACACTTGAGATAGAAGATGTAAACACATTTGATGTAGGATGCTGAACTTATTTTGCAAACCCCTAAAGGTCAAACATTTTTCCAAGGGCTCTCATGAATTCTTGATGGTCTTAAGTGCTCCAACTTCAAAGAAGGATGTAGCTATGATACTTTAGTTACTTCCTCAAGTTAGGTTGTTAATAAAAGTTTTGTTCACTTCAAGGCTTAGTAGTCTATCTTTATGTCCCCAAATCAAGCTTAGTGGGGGATGCTAGTATTATAGTGGTTAATCTTGTCTTGACAACACTCATAACCCTCTAGTGGTCATTATGCAATTCCACTAGGTTATATTAGTGCCACTATGATGTCAAGGTTTTATATTATGTTAACATATATAATGGAGCTGACCAAGGGTTATCACCCACCCTCAACACCTATATATATGAGGTGCCTCAACTTATTAAGTATGGAGTTATTTGATCATATAATATCATATATTGCAATGTATTATATATCTAGGTACATTGGTACTTTTGCATATCATGTGTTGTCTTTGTTCTTGGGTTTATATTCTTCTTAATTATTATGTGACCTACAGGGGATAAACCCCAACTCTAACATGGTATCAAAGTTAGTCATGCTCTATCATGTGAATTTGTGGTGGTGTATACATGATCATGTCATGAAAACTATATATATATATATATATATATATATATATATGATTTAGAATGTTTAAGAATTATTGAAATTCATTTCTCTTTTGGGTTCTTATACAATCCTCGTTGCCTTCATCATTGAATATTTTCAAATCTCATATTTTGTTATATATATTTATATATATTTTCTTGAAGACCATGCTCATTAGCTCATATTGATGTTGGAGAGAGGTAGACAAATCAAATTGTCTTTGACGATTAGGAAAGTGCATATTTGCAATGCCACTTGGTAGCATTTTAAGCCATGCCATATGAAAGGATGGTTTGAAGTTCGACATCATAAAAATCAAAATTATGCTCAATCTCAAACACCCTGTGAATCCTTCATAGAAGGGATATTTTTTGGTCGCACTAGTTATTATAGGAATTTATTAAATACAATTTTTATTATAGGAAATTTATTAAATACAATTTTAGACATAATCTCTCCCATGGATGAGTTAATGAAGAAATACATGGAATTTAGGTGGTTGACAATTTGCCAATCTTAATTTGAGTTGCTTTAGAAAAACTCATCAAAACACCATTTTTTTTTAAGTTATTATATGAAATTTATTAAATACAATTTTAGACATAATCTCTCCCATGGATGAGTTAGTGAAGAAATACATGGAATTTAAGTGGTTGACAATTTGCCAATCTTAATTTGAGTTGCTTTAGAAAAACTCATTAAAACACCATTTTTTTTTATAAAATGTTCCCTTAAAATTTTATTAATAAAAAAACATATATATACAACATTTCATACAAAAAAAGGGTAGGTTGCATAACAAATTCTGAAAGCCAAAAAACTACTATAGTCTAGTACCCCATGAGCTAATAAAAACTAGCACAATGTAGGCCACAAGGGATAATCGAAACTAGAATAATATAGGCCCCAAGGGCTTATACAAAAACCTAGATCATATGGCCCAAGGTCAAAATTAAAAGAAAATAAAACATAGCAAGTAGCTCGAGGCCACATTTAATATAGACATCAAATCTAAGCATTAGCGATGGATCCTACATTAGGTTGATGGTCTCAATATTTGAGAGTGGGGCCCCACCTAGTGACAAGTGTCTCATCAATCTGTGGGGCAGTCTCCCATCCATCCTCTACTTGTTGCTTCGAGCACTTCTCCATGGATATTTCCAAATCCAAGAAAGGGTACTTGTCATTTTCAGCCAAGGAGGAGGCATCCAAATCCAGGTTGTGGGGTTCTCGTTATGGGGTTCTCGACTTTAGTTGTGATCGACATTCCTCTCTCAGACCTGGTGACCGACTTGATGGCAAGTCCTATTGCTAGAATGGTGGGAATGAACTCAGCTAAAGAAAAAATAAACTTCCAAGGGAACCCAACTCATTGTGCAAGGGGTCATGCCCTATAATTTCATCAACCTCTGAAGGTGCACTAACTCTAGATCCACTTTCACATCTTGTACCTAGATATGCAAGTGCAAGTTGGCACAAATCAGAGATCTATCAAACTGGGTGAAACCGTCCCATACTATGTGTTTGAAAATACTATCATTCCTCAGATAAAAAGTATAATTTCAATTCTAACATGTTGTCATGCTACATGGAATTCTACCACCCATGGGAGCTTATCCTTGAGAACAACAACTTTTCATGAGATAGACCTAGGGAGGAATTGGCCACAAAGATTTGACACCCAAATGTAGACTGACTTGGAAAACAAGCAACACCAAAAAAAGTTTTTAATGGTTTAATCTTTTAGACAAAAGGGATGCCTAGGGTTGGGGACTCTTAGGTATTTTAGACACTAGGCCAAGAAAGAGACATCAAGAATTAAGGACCGGGAAAATATAGCCTTATTAGGCTCAATGGATTTTTTCCAAACAAGTGAAGTCGAAACAAACATCTAAATTGTTTCAACACCACCCTCCATAATTTGTTTATAATAGCCCCAATCACAAGTTTAGGGTTGAGCCATTGGTAGCCATCCACGAGCTTGTATTTTTTAAAACCCTTCGAACAATTCCATTGTCAATTCTCCTCCATGATCCAAGGGATTGGATAACTAGTTTGAGGAAAAGGCCATCAATGACCAAACCATGCACACACTCAAGATGGATCTATCTGGTTGAGACGACTGAAAATTAGTTTTCATGTCCTCTTGAGACTTCTAGGTATGAGAATAATGAACAAATCACCCACTTTGTTAATTCCTTTCTTGAATAGATGATTGGTCAAGAACCACAATATTTGAACCAAAGATTCCCTCAAACTAGATCATGGGGGGTGACCAAATGCAATGGTCGTTAAACAAAAACATTATTCACAAAGAATCCCCTTTCTAGGTCAAGTGATGCTTTATGTTCTCCCAGAGTTTCCATACACTCCGGGCCACAACAATCCCTTTGATTTGGACTTTGGCCGAAGACAACACAAGGGTTTGGAATTTCAACCCTTGCCAATTGGTTTTCCCCAATGGTGCCCCTCTTTGGATGTAATTGCAAAGGAGAACTTACCAATTTTCATGGCCTTCCACCACATAGACAACCCATATGGAAAACGGGGCTTGAGCTTGCCAAAAGGACCCAATCATACCCAAACCTCCCTAATTCTTCAAGGTCCAACAAAGATTATAGCTTACCCAATGGAAACCCTTTCTCCCCTACAAGATGGCCCAAAGAAAATCTAGCAACAGTTTCTCCAATGGTTGATAGGTCACAACCAACGAAACCCAACAAGAGGAGTAATACATATGGGTAGTAGCCAAAACTTTTGAGCAAATATGAAATTGGGATGCTAGCGAGAACATGCAGGTAATCCACTTGTCAACTTTATTGCCTATGAGTTGCAACATTGCCTCCCAAAGAACCTTAGGAGAGGCATAAAAGGCGAAGGGAATTCCCCAAAATTTAAAGATTTGCATAAGTTTAATCTAGGACCAACACTACATGGCAAGCTAGTCGAAGATATCATCTTGAGCCAACCATTAGCACTAAGTCTTGTCCATTTGGAGCTTGGACCCTGAAGCCTCATTGAAAATGTGAATGCAAACATCAGTGTTGATTATTGACTCTTGTTCTTCTAGAATGCTCCTTAACCATTTGATTCCCATTAGGGCTAGGGAGATGCATACCCTTTATCAAGCCACATGAGGTGTGATGGTGAAGGAGATAGCCTAGTGCTTCAACCATATGTTGAAAATGTAGCAAGGAAGGTCTTCCACACATTGCAACGTCCTAGCATGGTGGGGGCCAATGAAACATTAGTCAAGTTTATTAATTAAACTTTTCCATAAGTCTAACTTAGGAAAATGACTGTTGATGTGTTATATTCTTCAGTTGACTTTATTGAGCACCTTTTCTAAGGTTAAAGTGTAAAATAATTTACGTGATGGATGTTTTAATCTTAGCAATCCATCTTGGGGAGTGAGGGAGAGTTAATCTCAAACCTCCATCCTTATGAGATTAGGGTTTCACTTTCTCATGGAAGTATAAGGAAATTAATTTGGCTAGAGGAGCGTATTATTCATTTGAGAGAGAGGGCGAACTTCATTGGAGTGAAGGGATTTGCCTAGGGTTTGTTGGAGAGAGATTGCAGGGAGACAAAGGATGATTCTGCAAGGGATATTGGCACACTTCTTCAGCTTGGCAGAGACCACTACCTTCAGGTTTGAGAGCCTCTATACATGGTGACGCAGAGGCTGATGCAGGGGTCGTACTTCTACGCAGAGGCTCTAACAAAGGAAAACACTGAGTCATTCTGGTTCAAGGATGTGGGGAGAGGCTGTACTTATGCCGTAGAGGTGAAAAGCTAAGGGTTTACTCCGTAATTTGACTGGGCCAAAATTCTTTGTAAGAGATCACCATATTTCCGCTGCTAATAATAAAATCCACAAATCTACGACATTGGTTTTCCCTTTGCGGTTTTTCCAGGGACTATTTGTCCAAATATATTTGTGTACATGTGATGTGATTGTTGTTTTCTTCTATTGTTTAGTTCATGGTTATTAGTTTTTTGTTGTGCAAAATTTATTTGTGAAAATAACCTAGATGTAACTAAAAATCAGAAAAAGATTGTGGTTTATTTGTTGGGTTTAGAGAAAAATTCACATGGTATCAGAGCAAGACTGTTGAAGAAACAATATTACAAGCGGATTTGCAACACAAAAGTTCATATCTGCAACACATAAGTTCATATCTGCAACACAAGTTCAAATCTGCAACATGGAAGTTCAGATCTATAGCACAGGTTCAAATCTGCAGCACAAAAGTTCAGATCTGCAACATAAAAGTTCATATCTGCAACAAAAAAACATTTTCAGAAATGGCCATGACCTTGAAAATGGAAGATAGGCGTCAAGGTGCTCAAAAATTTGACACCTGGAAGGAAAGGGTAACTATGATCTTGGATGTCAATGATGTCCTTGACCATGCTGATGATAAGGCTACAACTCCTACATATGCAACTTTATTGGTATCTTGGAAGAAGGGTGAAGCAAAAGCAAAGAACATACTCCTTGATGGGTTGAAGGATCACATAATCCCTCATCTCACCGGAAAAAAGTACGCTAAGGAGATGCAGGCTGCCTTGAATGACCTTTACCAAAGTAAAAATGAAAACATGGTGATGGTGCTTCAGGAGAGATTGAGAAGTACCAAGATGACTAAGGGAGAAGGTGTGGTTCACTACCTTACTCGGCCAACACAGATTAGGGATGAGCTAGCAACAATAGGTGAGAAGATTGAAGATTCTAAGTTAGTGCATGTGGCACTGAATGGCTTTTCGAAGTCATGGGATGTGTTCATGCGTGGAGTTGTAGCTCGGGAGAAACTCCCAGATTGGCAGCAATTATGGGATGATTTGTGCATGAGGAGATCAGACTTGGTCAGTCGGGATCATCATCTTCACCACATAATGTGGATGAAGAAGGATTGGCTCTTGTGAGCAAAGGAAAGGGAAAGCAAAAGAAAAAGAAAGGTGGAAAGAAGAACATTGACTTCTCAAAAGTCAAATGTTTCTAGTGTCACAAGATGGGACACTTTTCCTTACAGTGTCAAGAGAAGAAGAAGAAGAACCAACCGTAGATGGAAACCATTGCAACAGTGGAAAAGTTTTCCAAAAGCTTCGAGGAGGATTTTTTCTTCATAGCCTGTATGTCTAGCACAACAGTCTCAGACATGTGATTTGTGGACAGTGGAGCATCTTGTCATATGACAAGGCACAAGGAGTATTTCACTAGGCTACAGGAGGGAGGCGTGAATTTGGTTATAGAGCTCAGAGATGTCAGGCACTACAAGGCGCATGGGGTTGGCACAATTTCGTTTCAGAGGGAGTTGGGTAAACTACTCAGGTTTGCTGACGTACTATATGTTTCGGGGTTGACAAAGAACCTCATCTCGGTCTCTACTCTAGAGGATAAAGGGTATGAGGTCAACTTATGTAAGGGAAGGGTGTTCGTCCAACTAGTAGGGTCAAGCGAGAAGATGTATAGGATGATTGGGGTTCGAGAAGAGAAGGTGTAAAAGCTTCAATTTCAACCAGGGAGAACATTGGTCAGTACAACCACAGAAATGGGAGAATTGTGGCACGGGAGGATGGCGCACATACACTTTGGTGCACTGGAGCACTTGAGACAGGCAATCATAGGGTTGCCTAAGTTCACAACAGAGAAGCATGACCCTTGCAAGGGTTGTGCAATGGGAAAATATGCCCAAATACCATTTCCACCGAGCAAGCACAAATCCAAGGGAGTTTTGGATTTGATTCATTCAGACGTATGTGATTCGATGAGCGTGGAGTCAGTGAGTGGCTTCAAATATTTTGTTTTGTTCATAGATGACTACTTTAGGAAGACCTAGATTTACTTCTTGAAGGCCAAGGATGCGGTATTCGACAGGTTCCAGGAGTTCAGGGCTCTAGTAGAGAACCAAACTGGTAGGAAGATTCGGGTTTTGAGATCTAACAACAAGGGTGAGTACACCTCCAAGGAGTTTGTGGATTATTGCACAACATCGAGGATCAAGAAGGAACTCACAGTTCCTTACAATCCTCAATAGAATGGACTGGCCGAGAGGAAGAATAGGACTGTAGTCGGAGTAGCACGGGCGATGATTCATGATTAGGGTTTGCCACTATTTTTGTGGGCAGAGGCTAGTCGCACTTTGTATACTCATAGAATAGGAGTCCCCACACAGTTCTGGGGAAGTTGACACCCGAGGAGGTATTTACAGGTACCAAACCGGATGTGAGTCATCTTCGCATCTAGGGCAATGTATGTTACTGTCATGTCCCTTTGGAGAAGAGGACAAAGCTGGAACCCACATCGGATAAGGTGTTACTTGTTGGATATAGCGAGGCTTCCAAAGCCTATAGGATCTTTGTGCCAGCACGCAGGAAGATCATAGTGTGTAGCGATGTAGAGTTTGAGGAGGAACGTGCATTAAGGAGGTCTAGAGACTTGCTAGCGCAGGACCAACAGGGACAAGATTCGGGAGTCAAGACTAAGGAGGCATAGGGTTAGAACACATGGTCATAGAGTCAGACACAGGGTACTGGTACAGGTACATGTGTTGAGAGGGAGACTATTGGACAAGATCATAAAGAGCCAGATAATGATGAGGAGGAGAAATGTGATGTAGTTCCACAGGAGCAGGACACTAGGCCACAACCTAAGTGGTACAAGTCCACAGTCAATTATTCTAGATTGGTAGGGCTTCCAGAGAGAGAATTCAGACGAAGTAAACCACTAGAGAGACTTGGGAACATGGCATTAATGACACAACTTATTGATGTAGAGCCTTCCACTTATGAGCAGGCTACACTACATGGAGTGTGGCAAGAGGTCATGATGGAGGAGTATGCGTCCATCATGAAAAATGATGTATGGGAGGTGGTGCCTAGGCCAAAAGGGAAGAAGATGGTGACATCCAAGTGGATCTACAAGGTCAAACATGCAACAAACTAAAGAGTGGATAAGTACAAAGCGCGCTTCATGGCCAAGGGGTTTTCACAGCGAGAGGGAATCGACTATGAGAAGACTTTCGCCCCAGTAGCCAGATATACATCGACCAATACTGTTATTTCTTTAGCAGCAGATTTGGGCTGGCGCGTTCACCAGATGGACGTGAAAATTGCCTTCCTCAACAGAGTGGTTGAGGAGGAAGTATATGTCAAGCAATCATAGAGATTTGAGGTTGGTGATAGAGAGACACATGTTTGCAGATTGAGGCGAGCATTATATGGGCTCAACCAGGCACCTCAGGCTTGGTAACATAAGGCATGATATCCCCTAGCCTAGAGATAACTAAGGAGATTATGTCTCGAGGCCCACGGGGCCTAAACATGGAGTACCGAGAGCCAAATCGACTTGAGCTATGCCCTGGAGGGCTCATCCTTTTCTTCTTTAGTGCCTTCACCTTGTCAGCAGCAACAACATCCATCCCATCGGCCTAGTCCTTCAACAGAAATGGGTCTTTCTCCATGAGGTAATGAGTTCGGGTATCATTCTCAAAACATTTGAATATGTGCATTTAATTCTTTTTACTTTTAATGTGTGCTTGGACCTTATGCCTTTCCACTTGACCACACTTGGGGGGAATGATAGGATGCCCTAGTAAGTTGGTTCCCATAGGGTTTGAGTTGCCACTGGGGGGATTCATGAAAGGTCATCATCCGTTCCCACCATACTTACTACTTTTCATCTTTTTCCCGCTCATCCATCCCATACACTGGTTCAGGCATTGGGTTGGCTAAACTAGCAAAGGGTTGTACCTTACCTTGTGGGAAGAAGGGGCTAAAGGCCCAGAGGGTAAAAGTAACTAGAAAAAGATAAAATCCAAAAGAATGAAACCTTCAAATGCTTCGCCCAAGGATCCCTGAAACAACTTCTCAGCAAGAAACAGAGGGACCCGTAAAAAATAATAAATCAAGACCTAGTTGGAGGATAGGGGGTCTCATCACGAGCCAACCCATTAGGTCCATGGGCATATAGTGGTATGACACTACCATTCAGCTGGTCACCACTCCAAGGTAGTGTCTCTTGGTGGCATAACCAAGAGAAAGGGGGTCTCATCACGAGCCAACCTTCTCATTTCCGTGAAATGCTTATGGGTAACATTGTCACCACTGGTCACCACGCTAGGTCAGTGTCCCCTAACTAGTCTCTTGAAAGAAAAAGAAAATAAGAATAAAAGATAAAAAGGCATGAATGGTTTTGGAAACATTTGCATCCATGACAAGGTGCAACTCACCCTCTTAAGAGGCACCCACATGTAAGCCATACATTTCTCTGTTATCACTGCACCCATTGCCCAGACATCCCTTACCACCTCATCCACTTACATGGCCTGGATTTGTCTTCATCCGGAAACATCCCACATTCAATGAGCACTAGTCCAATAGGACATCCTAGCGTCCCCTCCAAACCTGGCTTGTAGAATAGCATAACGTCTTTGAGCACTTGTCTGGGAAAGGGGGTTTCATGCACATGTTTAAATAACTTGATAATTAGATGTGATTGCCATTGCTATGATCCCTATGACTTATGAGCCCATGGAAGGAGTACTTGTTGATGTTGCAGGGCCACACCCGATGGACATGTACATATGGGGAGATGATTAGTTCGGACCTAGATAGGGCTAGAAGCCCACCAAATGGATGCTGAGATCCTAGCCAGGGGCAGAGACAGATCAACGGTTTGCACCAGAGAGAGAGAGGGACGTTCCACCAGGGACAGACTGGCAGGCTTGGTGATCCAGGTGGATATCGGTGGCCACCCACCTTTTCCAAATGGCTCAAAACAGTTTTCTGGTCATTTTGGCAATTTACTATTTTTAGCAGGTTTTAACTTCCGGGGCCATTTTGAGGGTCCAAATGAAGGTTTTTCGAGATCGAGGTTCTCAATGATAGCCGAAGGCATGATTGAGACCCCAAAATGAATCTCCTCGACAATACCTTTCCAATGAGCTATCACACGCCTAAAACGAAGATCATATGCAAAAGTTACGACCCCGGGAAGTTGATGTACTCACTTACCCAAACGGGGCCCACATGACTTTTGGCGCTTCATCTCCTAGGGTTAGGTTTTTGGATGTCTAGGACTTTTG
>ML824372.1:40252-50466 GCA_009831015.1 Picea engelmannii | reverse complement strand
TTCTGAGATGGATTGAGCACTTTCCTGAGAGTATGACTTGGCACCATTTTGTCCCTCCCACCCGCCTCCATGAGATAAACCTTACAATTTCCAATGATACAATACATTTTCTAACCCGTGTCATTTTTGTGCTTAATTTATCACTGCTTTGGTTTATGATGAAGCACAGAGGTAGGTATGGGGAGACATTGCTAGGGTGGTTTCACTGGCTATTTGACTACACCTAGCCTTCAACCAACAGGTAAGTAGAGGTAAGTAGGTAGGCATTTGCATTCATTGTATATACCATCTGCATTTTATGCTAGAGTAGTTTGTGTTTCCATTTGTATATATGATTGTTTTCATTTTCTGTACTATATGTGAGCCGGGAGTAATATCACCACCCCAAATGATTACTGATCGCCTTATGTTGAGATCAAGCAGGTCACAGGTTATGCCAGAGATGTTGAGGTTCTCATGCGCTCTACAGTGAGCACATGTCCTCGAGTTGGAGCTAGATGTTATCCCCTAGCCTAGGGATAACTAAGGAGATTATGTCTCGAGGCCCACAGGTCCTAGACATGGAGTACCGAGAGCCAGATCGACTTCAGCACCTTCACCTTGTCAGCAACAACAACATCCATCTCATCGACATGGTCCTTCAACAGAAATGGGTCTTGCTCCATGAGGTAATGAGTCTGGGTATCATGGTATGTGTCACTCTAATTCTCAAAACATTTGAATATGTGCATTTAATTCTTTTTACTTTTAACGTGTGCTTGGACCTTATGCCTTTCCACTTGACCATACCTCAAGGGAATGACATGATTCCCTAGTAAGCTGGTTACCATAGGGTTTGAGTTGCCACTGGGGGGATTCATGAAAGGTCATCGTCTGTTCCCACCATACTTACCACTTTTCATCTTTTTCCTACTCATCCATCCCATACACTAGTCTAGGCATTGGGTTGGCCAAACTAGCAAAGGGTTGTACCTTACCTTGTGGCAAGAAGGGGCTAAAGGCCCAGATGGTAAAAGTAGCTGGAAAAATATAAAAGCCAAAAGAATGAAACCTTCAGATGCTTCGCCCAAGGATCCCCGAGAAAGCAATAAAAGGCTTCTCAGCAAGAAACAAAGAGACCCGTAAAAACTAATAAATCAATACCTAGTTGGAGGATAGGGGGTCTCATCACGAGCCAGCCTATTAGGTCCATTGGCATGTAGCGGTATGACACTACCATTCCACTGGTCACCACACCAGGGTAGTGGCTCTTGGTGGCATAGCCAAGAGAAAGGGGGTCTCATCACGAGCCAACCTTCTCATTTCCGTGAAATGCTTGTGGGTAACATTGTCACCACTAGTCACCACACTAGGGCAGTGTCCCCTAACTAGTCTCTTGAAAGAAAAAGAAAATAAAAATAAAAGATAAAAAGGCATGAATGGGCTTGGAAACATTTGCATCCATGACAAGATGCAACTCACCCTCTTCAGAGGCACCTACAGGTAAGCCATACATTTCCATTTTATCACTGCACCCATTACCCATACATCCCTTACCACCTCATCCACTTACATGGCCTGGATTTGTCTTCACCTGGAAACATCCCACATCCAATGAGCCCTAGCCCAATAGGACATCCTAGCGTCCCCTCCAAACCTGGCTTGTAGAATAGCATAACATCTTTAAGCACTTGTCTCGGAAAGGGGGTTTCATGCACATGTTTAAATAACTTGATAATTAGATGTGATTGACATTGCTATGATCCCTATGACTTATGAACCCATGGAGGGCGTACTTGTTGATGTTGCAGGGCCAGACCCAATGGATAGGTACATATGGGGAGATGATTAGTTCGGACCTCCATAGGGCTAGAAGTCCACTGGATGGATGTTGAGACCCCAGCCAGGGGCAAAGACAGATCAGGGGTTTTCACTGGCGAGAGAGAGGGATGTTCCACCAGGGACAGCCTCGCAAGCCTGGACCCAGGGGGGTCTTGCCCTTTCCACCATGATGTAGGCCTTGGAAGGCCCATGACGTCACCCAACATTTTGGACACTTTGGAGGCAGTGGTGTGCCAAGTGACAGGATCCAGAGGCCTAACGTTTTTCTCCTGGAGGCCATGTCGACCTTTTTTACCTAATTTTGGTCATTGATATTGTATAAATAAGGGTTTTAACCCTTGTATTATTCATCATCTTTCACTCACACTTGCGAGGACTGAAATTTGCACCTTATCTAGGGTTACTTGGCTGAAATTTTAGGCGCACTTGTTGAGGAAGGCTAAATCTTGGAGTATTTTTGACAAGTTTCTTGGTGGAAGTGTTCAACTAGGGTTTTTCTTGATGATTTTTGATGTATGTAAGTGATATTTTTGCAATTCTTCTTAATTGAATGGTTATAGTCTTATTTATCATGCATTTACATTAAAGATTATGAAATTGCTTGATTAAACCCTAGGAAGACTAGCACATGTTATTGTCCTAGCTTTAAAATCCTTCACCTACTAGATCTTGTCAAAAGACCAATTTTCTTGAAGCATTTTCTAGGGCCTTGCTATTGCAACACCCTAGTTTTTATTTTCTTCATCTTAGTTGTTTTTGCTTCATCTTTGAGTTAAAGAGGGAGGAAATTCTACTAAGGCCTAGGGTTACCTACACCTTAGTAGTTAGTTTCCCCTAGGGTTTGATATTTGGAGCCTTGGGTTACCACCACTCCATCTATTTATCCCTCTTGTCTTTTACTCTCCTACTATGCTTTTCCTTCAACACTTGCTGCCATATCATTGACTCCATTTTCCCTAAAGCACTAGTCTAAGCCTTCTTGTTGAGTGATTGATCAAAACAACCATTAAAACCTATACCTTGAGCTTCCTACTAACCATTTCTAACACTAGAATAGCCTAACCTACTAACATTAGTGATGTTGTTACTAAAGTAAGCTACAACCATACATTGCAACATTAAAAGCTTCTAAAAGCAATTGGAAGGGCTGATTATTGCATTGTCTTCATTGCTTATAATAAATGCTAGTATTATGATGTTAATGGTTGATTATTCTTAGCCATTTTGAAGTTGTTGCAAGGCACTCATTGTGAATTATTGCCTTATAAATATTGTTGTTATAATTTTCTGTTTACTTCATCATTATCATCAAATTGCTTTTATTGAGAAAGTCTATGGTTTTATGAAGTGCTAACCAACAAGTGTACTTGCAAATATATATAGTTTCTTGTTGCTTTGTTTCGGGCAGGTACACCTTGGTATATGATCATTTCATTCGTTATAAAACCAGGACTTTTGATCGATGGTGACTTGTGGAGGGGATCTTTCATTAGCCATTTTGACCTTGCCTTTTGAAACCCCTAGGTCACCAGAGACGTCTCCCCTAGGCCTACAACCCTAAATAGAAAGAGGAATACTACTAAGGTGACAATTATAGGTTAACCTCAAGTTATGCCAATTTTCTTTCCTTTTTACCTTTCCTTCTATCAAAGTACAGATTGTGCGATAACAAGGCCAAAATATGATTAAGGATCGAGCTCAAGGTAAAACCAATAACCTTCACTTCTTGCAAACATGATATCTCTAAATAGAAAATCAATGAACAAATTCTTCCCACCATGGTCTTCCTAACTAGGTTTATAAGACCCCTTACATTCCAAGTGGAAATTTTCATTGGGAACCTTTTAAATAACTTCCATTTCCTCCTTGTCCTTACCACTAAGCACTGGTAGGAGTTAAGGGAGATGATTATTTTCTTCTATAGCACTTGTTGAACCTAGCGGTCTAAGGTATTGGTCTTCAATCTTTTATTCTCTTCTTTCAAATCCATAGTCCCCTAGCCATCTACCTAAGAGGTGGTGATTGGGCCAATCAACTACTACCCCCATGTGAAGCAGTATCTTGAGAAGTGTTGGTGGGTACCTTGCCTGCATCTAAAATGGCCAACTTGGAGGTTGTAAGCCCAAACATGAACACACCTTTAGCCAGGGCCTTGGAAGCTATGGTACCTTTTCCTTTCTTTACCACTTAAGTGCAGTCACCATCTTCACTAGAGGCTAAAGCATTTTGGATCCATGAAGTCATGGTAACAACCAGGGGGGGTATTAAAGGAATAACCCTTGGTCAACATAGTGCAGTATCTAATCCTATGGTCAAGATTTTGGCAATGAAAACAAGTATTTGGTAGGCTAACGTAGTGCACAAATTGACAAATAACCGCAAGGTTAACTTTGATGAAAACTTGCTTGTGAAAATCTTTGGACATGTTAACCCTGATACATTCATTTCATAGTACATTATTCCATAATGTACTATGAAAGGACATGTTGATCATGGAATAAATCATCTCCAAGAAAAAATATGTTCTCAAGGAAGGTGACATCATGCACATGTGTGAGAAGTAAGGGGTAAATGAAGTGTGCCCCACCAAAATTCTAGAAACCTCCATAGGTCTGTCTAAGAGAGAGAAAGTGCACCCAAGTGGAGTGTTCACATGTGTACCAAGAAACCACACCCTCCAAGTGGCTAGAAAGCGTCCACACGTGTGAAAGACGGGTTCAAAAGGAGTGTGCTCCACATGTGTGCTAGATATATCAAGTAGTAACCCTCATAACTGGCTCATGCATGCTCCATATGTTGACAAGTGTGCAAATAATAATGTGGATACCACTATGATGACTTCAATGCATTGTCATGGATCCCTAAGCAGTAACACATCCCAATGTAGTGTCACAGATCTCTAGGTAGTGACATGTATCCCAATGTAGTGTTACACATCCAAAGAAATATGGCACACATCCCAATGTAGGTAGATATGGTTGAATACATGTACACAAATCCTAATGCAAGTACATGGATCCCAAGGCATTGTCACATATCTCGAGGTATGATTCACGAATCTTGAGGCATTGTGCATGAATCCCAATGTGGGGCACCCACCTATAATGATGAATCAAGTCTCAATACAAATTATTGGGCAATGCACATTATGTAATCTCTTCTAACAACATCATAACATTAGTGGATTTTATAGTTTGCTTAAGTTTACCATGGTGGGACAACCTTACCCTTATTACACATGACAATTCCTAAGCCAAAAGGTATTTCCTAGGTCACTTGGTTAGAGATAAGTGAAAATGATGGATATTTTATAGAAAGGGAAGGGGAACCTTATGTATTGACCCTCAAAGTCATATGTGATTATGAAAAAGGTCTTTAACTGGTCCAACTAGCTTTCAAGAGCTAGGAATCTTCACTATTTACACATGCAAGCCTTTAAGAGGGAGCTTTKCTTTGMGTTACCACCTCAACACTTTATTTATTACTCATTTTTGTATTTTTTCTTTGATTTCTTAGTCCTTTCTTTAGATATGCCTTTTTTTAGCATAGGACTTAGGGGCTAGGCCTTTTAAATGAAGTGGCATARCTCTAGCTTCATTGTTTTTAAATTTTTTTACTTTCATGCTCTTCACCTCTATCCTTTTTTKRCTTTATTTGACTTAGACTTACATTGATCTTCAATTTGTTCAACTAGACCTTGCTGGATGACATATGATAAGTCAAACATAAGTGGAGATGATATATTTTTWATGAATGAGATGGAAATGAAAGGGAAAATATGGAAAGTGTTAGGTATCGTTAGGATATAAAATACRCTAACTCAACTAGATGCCCAATAGTACGATTTGACCCAAGTCTTGACAACACTTATCTAAGAACAATTATGTCCCCTCATGGTATAACGAGATAAAATAATAAWAAAAAWTATTGTTAAGAAGTGTTATTAGATCAAACCSAATGTTTATTACATTCATTACTAGGTAAGAAACCGCCATACCATGTCTAAGCAAGAAACCCACACACAAGAGCATGGCACAAACACTGAATTAAAGATCGTGCATGAAGTACYATCTATGAGTGCACATAATAGYTGAGGTGCARGGCATAAGAGTTGATATACCATTGTAGAGTCATCTAAAAGAAAMTCATGAGTAATGTGATTGGATCATCATGTATCTGATGGAAGAACTGGAAGAACAAGTGTGGATTGACATATATGAGTAGGAGAGCTCATCCATGCAACAACATCACACCTGAATGAGTGTGTCTCTAGAAGTAGTTACCCTGAAAGGGAAACACTAGGCAAGTACACAACTCCAAATGCAAGGGCGCCACATCAAACTAATGATTCATGCCTCCAAATTTGTGTCATTAGGTGGTGAAACATTAGGTGGCATATTTTAAATTAACCTCTATTACATGTGACAACCCCTAAGACAAGATGCATTTCCTAGGACTTTAAGTTAGGAGTATGTGATATGATGAATGTGATGATAGGGAAAATGTGTTTGCATGAGTTGACCCCTCATAGTCACATAGGATGAGTGTAAGAGGTCTTTCACTTAGCTTTCAAGAGCTAGGGGTCACATTTGTTATTCCACGTCTGTGCCTTTAGAGGGAGCACTTGGTATTGAGTTACGAATCCTTAAGCCTCTTTTTCTTATTGTTGATGTATTAGTGTCAGACAAGTACTTCCACATAGGCTCGGTGTCTAGCACGTGGAAGTCGTCCTTGTAACCTATCAAAAAACCTTAGGAAGTTCATTTTATGTGTTAATTGTTAAATTGAATGATATTTTAATTAATTAAGTTAGATGACTAAGTTTTGGAATTAGTAACTTACGTGAGTTGATTAAGTCCTAATTGTCAGATCTAAAGTGAACGCGAGATTAGATCTCGGTCGTTGATCACTTTGGAGAAGATCTATGGTTTTGGACTTAGGGTTAACTCAATGTAATAAAAGGAAACCTAGGTGAGGGGATGAGACACACTGAGGATAAATTGGGGAGATCTCATTGAGCGAGTGAAGAGAGTTCATCCAAGTGTGAGTGGGCAGGGTTGAGGAAAGGTGCAGAGGGGTAGCGAGGGAGATATCAGCCAGGTGGGCTAGGCTATCGTTGCATTGTAATCCTTTGAAGGGCCATTATCCCAGGAAGGGAGCCCAAGATTAATAAAAGAAGATTTGGTTTCCCCGCAAGGGTTTTTTCAGGGGTTGTTTACCTGGATATCTCGTGTGGAATGTGTTATGGTTTTTATTTTAATGCTTTTGCTTATATTTGGTTGATACCCTAGCTATTCAGTTGTTTAATAAAGTGAGTTTATTAGGAATAATTGTCGAGTGTTAGGTTTGTAGAAAAAATCAACATGGTATTAGAGCTGAGTCTCTGAGGAAACCAGGAACACGAGATCAAGATTTGGCAGCTAGAAAACAGGTTTGCGGGAATTTATTTTCCAGGCTGCGGGTAAAGGCGAAATTAATTTGAAATTAAAAAAAGGAGAAGAAAGGATTGTACGATTGTCGTACAAAACTGTACAACCGTCATACGACATACAAATTGACTGCATGCTGGAAATCCGTTACAGAAAGAGTGGATCAGGATGCGTTTGATGGCTAGGTGTGTGTGCTGGAGAAAGTGACCACCGAGAAAGGAGATTACAGTTGTTTGTTGAGAGATCAACATAGGAGGATTACCGATGATAGGTAGAAGGCGGCTGTACGTAGTATCAGAGTAAAATTGGAAGCCACTACAACAACGTGGAGACACACATGCCGAGTGAAGTGGCAATGTGAGCAACTGCTAAAGGTGGTAGTGCCATTGTGAAGATCTAAACAAGTCACGTGGAAGCCTCCAAGGAATAGGGGACGACATAGGCTTGTGGTGGTAGGAGATAGAGACGATGTGTGTAAAAGGCAACGACTGAGGTAGAAAGAGCTGTCGCAGACATGAACAAAGGAATCTGGTGTGGAAACTGACGGCAGGGTGCAGGTGCTGCAAGTGCTGAGCTGATAGGGAGATAGGTCGTGTGGAGCAGCAACCAAAGAGGGAGTGTAGAAATTGCAATCGTCGTGGATGCTAGGTGGTCAGAGAGAAGGTAGTTGACTGCAAATTCAGGCTGGGGAGGCAAAGGTTGATCGCTGGGTGACGACATAGAAGTTGAAAACAATTGGAAAAGGTAAGATGTCACCGCATTAGAGGAATTACCGACCGCCAGCCTGCAATATCTATGTGAGTAGAGGCACAGGTTGTTGAGTTTGCAACAATCGACGAAAAGAAGCTTGGGAAAGTCGAGCAGAGCCTCCGGGCAGGCAACCCGGGCAACAAGCTGAGATAGTCGGGTAGCAGTTAGAGGTTGTGGGTAGCCTCGGGGGACGACCCGAGCAGTGGGTAGCAGGACTAGGCAACAGGTTCGGGAAGTCAAAATTTTGAGTTTTTCAGTAAGGTGTTGAGATGGCAGCGTTGGGATTGTGATTTGAAGATAGGTTGGACGAGGTGTCCAACTATAGTCCTTGGAAGGAGAGGATTATGTTGGTGTTGATGGAGAACGACATTTGGGAGCTTGCCAACTCCATCATCGCCCCACTAACAGATCCAAAATATATGGCAGCCCATAAGTTAAAGGACGTGGAATCCAGACATACAATCCTAAACGGAGTGAAGGATCACTTTATCCCTCATTTATCAAGAAGGAACTCAACCATGAACATGTGGGAGGATTTAAAGAGCTTGTTTCAGAGCAAGAAGGAGAATCGCAAGATGGTGTTGAGAGAGAAGCCCGAGGACACGAAGATGATAAGATCAGATATGGTGACAACTTGTCTCACTGGGATTTGACAAGTTCGAGATGAACTGGTAGCGATCAAGAAGTAGTGGATGACTCAAAGTTGGTGAGGACGACGCTCAAAGGATTAAGGAAGGAGTGGACATCGTTCATCAAAGGGGTCGTGGCTCGAGAGAAGCTCCTTGATTGGTCAAGGCTGTGGGATGACTTCGTTTAGGAGGAACTTCGAGATGAAGAAATTATTGACCACGTATTCAACTAGGGGGTCAACTCCATGTACCATGAAGATATGCACCATCAAGTGCTACCAAGTCAGAGACTTACTGGTTCTACAAGGCAGTTTTGGCCTTCAACACTTCTTTTTGTAATGGAATTTTCGCTCCCCTGCGTGGGATTATAATGGAATAGGTCTGCATGGATCATAGTTAGGTCAGTTGCCTTAGGACTTCATCATTAGAGTAGTCCATTTCACTGAGTGTTTTTCTTCCTTAGGTTATTAATTTGGCCTAACCAGCCTTATTAATTTCCCTTGAGTTTTTCACTCCCACAAATAATTCCTCCAAAGTGGTGAAAGATGTTCTAATGGTCTAGCCCTCTGGTAGCTAGTGTCTAGGAATGTTGTAAATGACCATGTAAGACATCTCCTAAAGTTTTGCGAAATTTCGTCGAGCCTAGATAAGTTCTTTTAAATTTATTAAAATTGCCTAGGTTGGGTAATTTTAATTAAATTTTGATGAAAATTTGTAAAAACTAGGTCCTTGGGCTTTTGATAGGGGTATTTGTACTCAAAAGAAATGGAATGATACCCCTTACACCCTTGGACCAAGTTTCATCTCAATCGAACAAGTTTTTTTAGGTGTTTGTCCATGAGGAGTCTTAGTCAGTCTAAAACAACAATTTAATTGCTAGTATTGACATAGTCAAAATGTCAATTATTGTAATTTTGAGGTAAATGGTTAGAGAGAAGGTGGGAGAACTTACCCAAACCCATGTTAATGTTTATGCCATTATTATAGTTCTTTGCATTTCAATAGATAACAACAACATAAGAACAAGATCACTGAGAAATACACATTCACAAGAGACACAACATTTATCCTGGGAAACCCTCTAGGGGAAGAAAACCCAGCAAAACTTCCTTAATATAGATAGCCAATACAATGCCAAGAGATCTCTATGCTAAAACAGAAAGTCCTCTCCAAGATATGCGCCACTCTCTCTCTCCTTTGCCGGTAATAGATCAGAACTTGTCTCTCAAACTGAGCAAGTGAGTTGTGATCAAATTAGGCGCTAGCCTCCTTTATTTATACAAGTTCTGGCACGTGTGAAGTGTCTCTTCACTGGCAGGGTTGACTTCTCAATCTAGGTGGGTAAACCCACCTTTATTATATTTTTGGGTCTCTTAATTAACTGCTGGGACCGACTTCTTATTCTGCCTATTACAATTGTCTTTTGACCAATCCGTAAAAGAGGATTTGGTCCTATTACAATATCTGACATGATCAATCCACAATGGGGATTGATCCTATAAATAAAATATCAATAATAATAAGAATACTCTTTGCAATTACATTATTTCAACACTCCCCCTTAACAAGAAGGGTATTCTTCAGC
>ML824372.1:23695-34608 GCA_009831015.1 Picea engelmannii | reverse complement strand
ATAACAACAACATAAGAACAAGATCACTGAGAAATACACATTCACAAGAGACACAACATTTATCCTGGGAAACCCTCTAGGGGAAGAAAACCCAACAAAACTTCCTTAATATAGATAGCCAATACAATGCCAAGAGATCTCTACGCTAAAATAGAAAGTCCTCTCCAAGATATGCGCCACTCTCTCTCTCTCCTTTGCCGGTAACAGATCTGAACTTGTCTCTCAAACTGAGCAAGTGTGTTGTGATCAAATGAGGCGCTAGCCTCCTTTATTTATACAAGTTCTGGCATGTGTGAAGTGTCTGTTCACTGGTAGGGCCAACTTCTCAATCTGGATGGGTAAACCCACCTTTATTATATTTCTGGGTCTCTTAATTAACTGTTGGGGCCGACTTCTTATTCTGCCTATTACAATTGTCTTTTGACCAATCCGCAAAAGGGGATTTGGTCCTATTACAATATCTGACATGATCAATTCACAATGGGGATTGATCCTATGAATAAAATATCAATAATAATAAGAATACTCTTTGTAGTTACATTATTTCAACAACCCATACCTAAGCTATCCTAATCCCTTTCCTAACATTTTACACCCCCTTCACTTAGCATTCACTTCATACCACTCACTCCCCTAGGGAAGTTGCTCCCCCCTTCAGGAAGATGTTGTCCCAACTAAAAAATTAAAAGGTGAAACACCCCCCTAAGCTATGGTGCGCCCTCCTAATGTCTAATCTAGACTATTGGGTGATCTAAAATAGTGTTACCCATCCTCCTCACTCATCCCTCACTCTCCACTCATGCTCAAAACCCTAAAAGTGTACCCCCCTTGAGATGATTAATTTTGCTTGGGTGTTGACACTTGGAAATGATCTAAGAGGGGTAACTTTGCCTTCCCAAATATAAATAAAGACCCTCTCACCCTCATTTATCATCTATTCTCCGTGTATTGTTACCATGCCCAAATCTCTCCCACTCTTCTCTCTCTCCCATATTGCTCTCTCTCTCTCTCATTTCTCAAGCTTGAACAAGTATTTGCTCAAGTTTGATTATAATAGAAGAATCTTTGGAGGAAACCATTGGCATTTGGAATATTCTTGGTGCTTGGTTTTGGATCTTATTGGAGGTGACTTCTATTTGTGCTTTCTTTGAGTTTTAAATTCCAGATTTAGAGTAGGAGATCCAAGCAAAGTACTTTGCTTGGATAGATCTATAGTAGTATTGCTCTAGATCTTAGTATAGTAGTTTCCTTTCTTCTTCAAAGTATTTTGTGGATGTTTTGGGATCTACTTACCTCCTTCTTTGTCTTGTAGCTTTGTCTCATATGCTTGCAGGTTGCTAAGGGTTGAGAAGGAGAAACTTCAGATTTGGAAGTTGTCCATTTCACCTAATCTTGTTCCTCTTATAGTTTTGGTTATGTTATTCCGTTCTGATTTTTGATTTTATGGGTAGATTTGTATGCTTAAGTAGATCAAAATCGATTACAAATACTGCTATATTTCATTTTATATTTATGTTGTATCTTAACAAAAATTGTTTGCATGGTTTTTAGTCATTTTCTGCAGTTTTCCAGCAAGTTCTACTTGTTGGTTTTTGCAGGTTTTTTCATAGAAAACGAGGAGGAACAACCCATTTGGGGCCTCAAAATGTCAACAACAACCTCCTAAGTTGGGGTGCCTACTTACCCAACATTTCTCTCTTCTATTCTCATTGTAAGCAAACCCCCAAAGAGAAACCAAGGGCTTGCACTTCTCCTAAAACAAATTTCTGCATTTTCTGTTTTGCTTTGCCTACACCTAGGAAAGTGCTTGGCTTTGCTGACCATCCTAAATCGTAAGGCTTTTCTTGATGTCATTTTATTTTTTGCAATTAGTGTAGCTTCCTTTCAATCCACCTTGGCACAACAAAGGAAGGTTTGCCTCCACCCTGTGCCATTGTTTGAGGTTTGTTTTAGTTTAGTTTAGTTTTATTTATAAGTTTTTTGTTTTATCTCGTTTGCCTACACCTTGGAGTGTGATTGGCTTTTCCAACCCCCAAAATCGTAAGGCTAGATTAGTTGTGATTGCTTTCATGTTATGTGCTCATAATGGTATAATCTAAAGTGATCATATGCTAGTTTAGGCCCATGGAGGCATTGTGATTTATTTTGTTTACATTGCTCAGAATTGTTTTCTACTTTCATTCAAGCACACTTTCATTTTGCAAGTTATTCAAGCTTAAGTACTATGAATCAATGATTTAAATCTTTATGTGTTTTCCCTTTATCTCTTGCAACCTTGCATGATATTATGGTTTAAGACAAACATCTACTTTACTTCTTGCAAGTTTCATTTCAAGTACGTCATGCTCTTTCCAGTTATTTACTTTTGTTAAGTACTTTTCTTTCATTTACAAACAACTTCTTTTACAAGCACTACATTGCAGTCACTTAACTTCAACTAACTCAATATACCTTAATCTCCTAGGCACTAAAATCAACTAGCCTTAAAGGTCACCTTCTACTGACCCAACTTTGCCATCTAAAATGAGAATTTAAGGAAGCAACGAGAGGTGCTAGATTGGGGACGATCTCACGACGCTTGGCGTCCTTCCCGGGAGTACTTTTATTTATTAGGTTGACCTGTGGAGCTAGGGTGTGGCCTTGTTTGCCTCACTTATTGAGCACCCAACAACTTTTTGGTACAAGCGGGGGGAGTTTTGGGGTTGTCACTTAGTTTATGATTCATACTCTCACTTGACAACTTAATAATCCTAATTAATCCACTACAACCTTGGGGCACTTTCATTTACATATCTTTATGGTTTATGCTTAAGTAATCTTGCAAGCACTTGTCAATTTCATTACTTTTCATGCAATTTACTTTAAGCACTTGTGGATGTTAAAGTTCGCACTTGCCCTTGGAGGCTTCATTTGAGCAATTCCATTTTCAGTTAAGTGGTGTTTTGGTTTATTAGCTCAATCCCCTTGAAGTTGCACATCCTTTGGAGGCAACTTCATTGTTTGGGTTTGTTATTGTGTACTTGTGGATGCCTTTGAAACAACCCCTTAGAGTTGCGCATCTTGTGGAGGCACTCTATTGTCTGGGTTTGTTGGCTTGATGTGTTGGTGTAATCTTTTCCTTTAAGCAATCTTTATTTCCTTGCACAATCAAGTATTTCAAGTTAGTATCAAGTTAGTGCTTGTTTCCTTTCTTGTCCATAATTTGTATAATTGTATCTTTGATGTATCTTTAGACTTTCTTAGATTTGTAGATAATTGTTTATCTCTTTTAATTGTATCTAGTTCTAATTGTAAATCGTGTAAAGTCATTCTTTGTAATCTAGTTGTAAGCTTTTGTAGATTCTAAACTCCTTTAACTTTAGTTGACCCCTTACCCAACCTTAGGCACTAGTCTTAGTTGTCTTAGAAAAATGATTTCTTGTGCATTGGAAGAATTGCACTTTGCATTGTTTGCCTCTCATATAGGCTAGATTCCCCCAAACCATTAACTGATTAAAATCAACTCCTAGAAAATAACTTTTAACTTCACATAGTAACTGGGGTCTACCCCCCTTGGCTTCCCTAGAAGTAATCCTAAACGGAAGAGATTCAAGTCAAGGTGACAGTGGGCTTTGAACCTAGGCATTGTGCCTCCAAGGACACACTAAGTGAGTTGGACTTAGCTCATGTTTGCAAGTGTGTATAAGGACGACAACAGAACTGAAAGGAGACAGGTACAAGAATGAAGATGAAAATGTAGCTCTTGTCATCCAAGTAAAGAAGGGAAAGAAGATTTCTAGTGGAGATGACAAGAAAAAGAATGACATGAGCAAAGTCAAGTGCTTTGCATGTCACAAGTTTGGGTACTATGCAGGACAATGTCTGAACAAGAAGAAGGGGGGAAACGAGACACAACCAGAGGTAGTTGCATCAACAAAGGTTCAGATGGATGAGTTTGCTAAGAAGTTTGAGAAATCATAGCTCTTACTTGTTTCCTAGACTACCTTAGGCACCATATCAGTTGATGCATGGTTAATAGATAGAGGAGCCTCATGTCTTATGACAGGAGCATGCGAGGTGTTCGAGAGCTTCATAGAGTATGACTCAGATCTATATGTGGAACTTGGTATGGGGATCAAGAATGCAGTGTAGGGATTTGGAATAGTGCCATTCTGGATGGAGTCAAGAGGCATATTGAGAGTAACAAATGTGTTATGGGTGCCAGAACTTAGGAAGAGTGAGCTTTTAGTCTCAGTGATTGAGAAGAAGGGCTATGAGGTCTTATTCTAAGATGGATAGGTGCTAATCATGCCCAGAGGATCTAGCTCACACAAAGCAGTTGTCTTTGGAGTTGGAGAGAGAAACTTGTATAGGCTAAAGGGATAGCCTATGCGAGCTATGGCAAGCAGTAACAGAGTGACAAAGGATAAGGAACATGGAGCTTTGAAGGTTGAACAACTCAGAGGGAGTTAGCCTTCAGGTTCCAGTGGTAAGGAACATCCTTCCAAGACTGTCCAAAAGAAGTCATGGTACGAGATGACCATGCAGGATGCTTTAGAGCAGGAAGTTTTTAGGAGCATGATCAGAGGAAAGTCTTCACAGATAGGTCTGAGCGAGATGGATGGGATAGTTTTCATGTCAGAGGGAGCAACCAGAGTTGGCAAGGTAGCAGATCTGACAATGAAGATAGAGCCACCTTTAGGTAATAGAAGTACCTTTCTCGCTAAGAGCGAGTTTTGATATATTAGTGTCAGATAGGTACTTCCACATAGGCTCGGTGTCTAGCATGTGGAAGTCGTCCCAGTAACCTCTCAAAAAACCTTAGGAAGTTCACTTTATGTGTTAATTATTAAAGTGAATGATCTTTTAATTAATTATGTTAGATGCCTAAGTTTTGGCATTAGTAACTTAAGTGAGTTGATTAAGTCCTAATGGTCAGATCTAAAGTGAACACGAGATTAGATCTCGACCATTGATCACTTTGGAGAAGATCTAGGGTTTTGAACTTAGGGTTAACTCAATGTAATAAAAGGCAACCTAAATGAGGGGATGAGACACACTGAGTAGAAAGTGAGGAGATCTCATTGAGCGGGTGAAGAGAGTTCATCCAAGTGTGAGTGGGAAGGGCTGAGGAAAGGTGCAAAGGGGCAGCAAGGGAGATAACATCCAGGTGGGCTAGGCTATCGTTGCATTGTAATCCTCTAAAGGGCCATTATCCTAGAAAGGTAGCCCAAGATTAATAAAAGAAGATATGGTTTTCCCGCACGGGTTTTTCTAGGGGTTGTTTACCCAAATATCTCGTGTGCAATGTGTTATGGTCTTTGTTTTAATGCTTCTGCTTATATTTGGTTGATAACCTAGCCGTGCAGTTGTTTAATAAAGTGAGTTTATTAGGAATAACTGTCGAGTGCTAGGTTTGCAGGAAAAATCAACACTTACTACCCCTTTTTTGCAAGGGACTTGGGGAAATTGGACTTTATTGCAAGGTGGCATGGCTCATGCATATAATACAACCTTTTTCTTTGATTGCTTCAACCTCAAGCATTTTTTAGCTCTTTTGACTTTAATTAGGCCTTTTTATACATGGGATCTTTCTTTTCATTTTGGACCTAGCTACATGACATATGACACATCAACCATGAGAAGGGAAAAGGTGGATATGTATGGAAATGATGGGAAGAAGACAAGGTGTAAAAAAATGACTAGCTAACATGACATTCTACACTTACCTAGGTCACTAGTAGTAAAACTGGACTTAAAAGGTGACAACACTATCTAAAGGAAAATTACGAACACACCATGGTATAACCAAATAAAGGACAACGATTTAGAGTGTTATGAGTTATTATCAGATTAAAAAAACAATCACCATGTTCATGACCTATATAGAAAGCAATATTATCAAATGTGAGCAAGAGCATGGGATAAAACAATGTCCAATACATCAAGCATCACCATATGATCAAAATAGACAACTGAAGCACTGGGGCACTCTCATCATGTGTACAAAATCATCGTCCACCATCTGCATGTCAGAGTCAACTAAACCATGCTCAAAATATCTACCAACAAGCTAAAATACATCATGGAACTAGTTGGGGCAAGTCCATTGTGTAAGATAGACCATTATGTAGCAAAACCTATGAAATATGAATGTTTTCTGAAGTTCTATGCACTGCCCAACAGGCCTGTCATTTGACCTCTTGTTGGGCACTATGCTTGGGTACTTTCAAACTATTTTACTTCTTGTTTTAGGACATCCTTCATGCTGTTCAAAACAAGCCACTAAATCTGAACTTTTCCCTCTCAAAATCTGCCCACAAATCTTTGGTTTGATGCTCTTTAATGCCTCTTGTTATAAGGATAAATTATGGATGGTTTTGCTATCCAAGTTAGCCTTCAATAACGTGCATTAAACATCAAACACACCTCTAGGATCTTTAACAACCTACCACTGAAAATACTAAGCAAACATGACAAATGAACACATGTAATTTTTGGCCAACATGACACTGGAAAAACCCCCATGGGGAAAACCAATAAGATATATATATACATATATATGAAGATCTAAAAGCAAATACTACAAGAAGTAAATACACAAGGAACTTGATACAATTCAAGCTTATCCTCAAGCTTGTAATGTAGTCCCTCAAAACTTATTCCTGCTAGCCTTGACTTGCGCCCCTCTAGATGCTTTGTCTGACTGAAAGAAGTGTAGCTCCCTCCTTGAATCCCTTTCTTGCTAGATGTAAACTTGCACCCCCTTTTACACAAAGGTGCGCCCTCTCCCAAGAAACCTCTCCAAGTAAATGCGCCCTCAAGCACAAATGTGCCCACATACAAGTGCGCCCTCTCCCAAGCTAGTTGCACCCTCACTCCTTGAGTGCGCCCTCCTACTAGCTCAAGCTCCAATGAAGAAAAGACTTCTTGCTCATGCACCCTAGCCTCCCACCAAGGACCCTCCTCAAGCTCAAGCCTCCTCAACAATGGTGCGCCCTTGTCCTTCTTCCTCTCCAAGCCTTGACTTCATGTGCCCTTCTCCTACTCAAGAATGTGCCCAAGTCTTCTTCCTCTCTTTTTCTCTTCACTCAACTCTCTCAAGTGACAATGAGTCTCATCCTTACCCTTTTGCCTCATTTAGCCTCTCTTTGGCCAAACCTAAAAGATCAATGTCTTAGATTAGATCTAGCCAAATCTAATCAATGGGTGAAATCACTTTTCATAAATCTCACTTAGAAACCCACTTTACTCAAGTTTCCATAGTTTGCTTTATGTCTATTAATTCACCCACTTTGTGAATTAATTCACTTTATGACTTAAGTGACAAATTTCACTTTATGACTTAAGTGATAAAGTCAAAGTGAAATTAGATCATAAAGTAAAGGTATAATGGTAATAGTCTCCCCCTTTGTGTTTAGAGACTCACAAACACAAGGGGACCACTTTCCTTGGTACTCAAATCTCAACATTCCCTCTTACCGAGGAAAGTGTCACTCACCCCTGCAAACTTGTCCTTGAAGTGGACATCCTTGCCTCTTGGCAAGGCCTCAGTGAGTAGGCCTGCAACCTGCTCATCAAAAGTGGCCTCTGAATCTGATATGCTCATCATCGTAGCCAAGTGGGACTCAAACCTCTCTGGCGCCTTGCTCTCACTCATCAATCTCTGATGCTCTGAAGCCCCTGCACCAATTGTTTGTCCACTCGAAAACTATGACTTTGAAACTGTCCCTGGTGGACCAGTCGCCCCTAAACATGGTGTACTCGACACTTGAGGTTGTATCCCCTGCGAATCATCACTTTGCAACTGTGGGTCCTCCTCAACACTCCCTTAACTCGAGAGATCTCCTGAAATCTCTACTATCCTCAGATGTGACTCTCCTCACCACCACTCTGCTTAGTGTTGGAATGTAGATCCGGTAGGCCTTTGCGACCTCTGAGTAACCAGCTAGAATCCCTCTCTGTGTTGTACGATCTAGCTCTGTCCTCTTCTCTGAGGGGACATGAGAGAAAGTCAAGCACCCAAAGATGCGTAGGTGCTCAACATCAAGCCTCATCCCAGTGAAGGCCTCCTCATGAGTCTTCCTCCCCAAAGCTCTATGGGGACTCTTGAACTACAAATATACTGCAATACTGCAAACATCTTCCCACAAGTATACTAGCAGTGCATTATCATGCAACATCAATCTCGCTGCACCTAGTACCCCAATTGATCTACTGTCACTGTTGGGAAAGACAGACTTGGTGTACTCCCCAAGAGTACACCCTCTGCACATCTCCTGGTGCTCAATGTTGAACTGTGGCATACCCATCACAATATCTCTCAACAATATCAAAGCTCCATAATGCAGATGAGCCATCCGACAATGTTATAGCTCGTACAACTGACTATTGTTGTTGCTACTCATCAAGGCACACAATTGTTGGAAAAACAATCTGTATAGGTTCCCCTCTCTCGTCCTAATCACTGTGCCATGAGTGATACTCGACCCCTTATGGTGTATGAGGACCTTTGTCCCTCTGAAGGACACCTCAAGACCCCTATCCTGTAGGGAGGAAACTGAAACGAGATTCTTCTTTAACCCGAGACAAATAACACATCCCTGAACACCAAGGGTGGCATACACTCCCTCTGAAATGATATTGTGCCATGCCTGACTGCCCTGACAATGGTGTTGTCTCCAAGCACTATTTCCAACTTGATTTCTAGATCTTTGAGATCAGTAAAGTGCTCCCTAACACCTGACATGTGACTCGATGCTCCACTGTCAATGTACCAGTCACTGGATGGTGTCTCAACTGTCAAACAACAACCTATCAAGGATAACTCCCTCTCAAACTAAATCTGGAACTCCTCCTCCTTTGTTGTCGCTGTAGTGCCATCCTACTTCTTCTTCTTCTTCTTCTTGGGACACTGACCAACATAGTTCCCCAACTAGTTACAAGCAAAGCATCTCACTTTGCTCATATCACTTTGCTGCTACTCACCCTGTCCTCTCGACCGTTGCTTCTTGGCCCCAACTTTGGGCCCCTTATCGGTCTTCTTCTTGCCCTTAGCCACAAGAGCATGATCAACTTCATCTGCATCCTCACCTTGTTGCTGACTAGTAGATCCAGAACCATGCCTGGTCTCCTCCTGTACAAAGTCATCCCAGAGCCTCTCCCAACTAGGCATATGCTCCCTAGCCATGATGCCATGTACAAAACTCTCCCACAGTTTGGAAAATCCATTTAAAGATGTCCACACCAACTCAAAGGGATCTACTATATCGCTAACTACACCCAACTCATCACGAATCTGAGTGAATCTCAAGAGGTATGTGGTAATTGTATCTGTCTTCCCCATCTTGGTGCCCCTTAGCTTCTCCTGAAGCACCATCTTGCGGTTCTGGTTAGGACTCTGATAAAGACTACACAAATACTGCCACATCTGAAATGTGAAGTCCTTACCAGTGATGTGAGGAATCACATGGCCTTTCACCGCATCAAGTATTGTTCACTTTGCTCTCTTGTTTTGTTTCTGAAACTCAGCAAAGAGAATCACATATGTAGGAGGAACAACGGGTTTCTCCACAATCTCGTATAACTCTCCCTCATCCAAAATCATCACTATCCTTGCCTTCCACGGAGACCAATTTCTTTCCCCTGCAAGCCTATCCTCCACCCTCAAACCTACCACTGCCAAGGTTGCCATCTAATGCTAAAACTAATACACTTTAACCAAGTAAAATTGAGCAACTCTAAACAACAAAAAACAATCTCCAACACACCAATTACAAGTGTGAAAATGAGGCTGCCAAACTGAGTATAAATCTGCCAACTGTTTGCTTCACAAATCAGCCATTCACTTTCCCTTAGGATTTGATACCATAAATGTTTTCTGAGGTTCTATGGGCTGCCCAATAGGCTTGTCATTTGACCTCTTGTTGGGAACTAAGCTTGGTTAATTTCAAACTATTTTACTTCTTGTTTTAGGACAACCTTCTTGCTATTCAAAACGATCCACTAAATCTGAACTTTGCCCTCTTAAAATCTGCCCACAAATTTTTGGTTTGATTCTCTTTAATGCCTCTTGTTATAAGGATAAATTATGGATGGTTTTACTGTCCAAGTTAGCCTTCAATAACATGCATTAAACATCAAATACACCTCTAGGATCTTTAACAACATACCATTGAAAATACTAAGAAAACATGACAAATGAACACATGTAGTTTTGGTCAACATGACCCTAGAAAAACCCCCATGGGGAAAACCAGTGATATATATATATATATATATATGGAGATCTGAAAGAAAATACTACAACAAGTAAATACACAAGGAACCTGATACAATCCAAGCTTATCCTCAAGCTTGTAATGGAGTCCCTCAAAACTTGTGCCTGCTAGCCTTGACTTGTGCCCCTCTAGATGTTATGTCTAACTAAAAGTGTTAAATTTGGCAGCATCGATAGTCATTCTCCAATGAGAGGCTATATGGGCCACCCTGAGGCTAGCCAGGGAGATTTGGAGAATCAACCAGTCTTGTGAGGTATTGACAAAAGCCAGGGGGAACGTACAACTTCTGTGAATCAAACCAAAAGTCAGGACAAACGAGATGCTATGTGAGTCTAATGAAAAAGTTAGGGGGAACGTACAACCTCTGTGAGCATAGACAATCTAGTGCAAAATTTAGGGGGAACGTACAACCTCTGTGAGCATAGACAGAGTGGTGCAAAAGTCAGGGAGAACTTACAACCTCTGTGAGCCTAGTCAAACCTTGTGAGCCATGAGCAAAAGTCAAGGCATTTAGCAAAAGTTAGGTTGAATATAAAATTCCTATGAGCTAGAAACAAATGATATTCCTAATATTGCAAATGATATAAATGTATTGATCTAGTGCGTTGGCACGTGTAACATTATCCACCATGAAGAGAATTTCAAATTGCCTTG
>ML824372.1:0-15127 GCA_009831015.1 Picea engelmannii | reverse complement strand
ATATATATATATATATATATATATATATATATATATATATATATATATATATATATATATTAAAAAAAACACATTATCTTGCAAAAAAAACATAATGACAGACATAAATGATATAAAAAATTCTAAACCCTAAACGAATAAAAAACATGTATGAATGGTTTATCTTTCTTAAAAATGGAAAAAACAATAAATTTGTTGAGTTTTGGGGGAGTCGTGGCTTTCTTAGACATTCGTACAAGCCCACAAACAACCAAAACAACGTCAAAACATCGTTCGTATGGGCTGAAATGTCATACGGTACGACCGATGAGATTTTGGTCGAGTTTTGTACCCGTTTCGGAGTTTCGTCAAGTTTCCAATACCGGGACGACACCTAGATGGAAGTTTCCTACAACTTAGATTCTAAGCATGCATGAAATTGACACATCAGTTTTTGGTCAATATGACCCTGGAAAAACCCCCACGGGGAAAACCATTTTGGAGTAGATGTATATAGAAGGCCTCAAAGAAAAATGTACAACAAGAAAAACATATACTAGTCAACGTACAATAGCAACCCTTCTTGGATGCCTTGGAGTCCCTTGAAGATGTTCCTCCTAGCCCCTTGAAGCTAGGCACCCTTTGCCTTGGTGCACCCCTCTTACTTAGCTAATGCATTGACCTCTTGCTTTGCCTTTTCCCTTTGCTTGTACCTTTAGGCTTTAACCTTTCCTTGTCTTTGCTTTTCCCTTGGTCATGCTCCCTCCTCTCAAGAGTGCCTCCCTCTAAGTAATGGTGCACACTATGCTCAAGTGCGCCCCTCTAACAAAACTCCACAAGTGTGCGCCCTCCTTCACCCTTGCACCCTCTACACTCTAGAGTGCACCCTGCAATGATGAATGAGTCTCCTCCAAGAGATGGGAACCTCCCATAAGCTAGATGTGCCCTTCTTCCCAAGATGTGCCTCTCCTCACTAACAAATGCACCCCTACTCAAGATGAATGTGCCCCGCCTCAAGATGTAGCCCATTCCTCCTCCATGGAAGCCTCTCCATGCAAGCTACCAACAAGCCATGTCTCCTCCTCAAGCCTTGACCTCATGCGCTCTCTCCTCCTCAAGATATGTGCCCAAGAGCTCTTCTCCTCCTCTCCTCTCAAATCTCTCAAGCAAAGAATGAGTCTTACCTTTTCCCTTTCCCCTCCTTTAGCCTCTCTTTGGAAAAACCCTAAAAGATCAATGGCCTAGATCCAATCTAGCCATGTCTAATTAATGGATGAGATTTAATCCTAAAATCTCGCTGAGGAAACCCACTTTCCTTGGTTTGTTTTATGTCCTTTAACTCACCCACAAAGTGAATTAAATGTCACTTTAATGACTTAAGTGACATATTTCACTTTTGACTTAAACTCCTAAGTCAAAGTGAAATTAAAACATAAAGTAAAGTAATAAGGGTAATAGTCTCCCCCTTTGTGTTTAGATACTCACAAGCACAAGGCGACCACTTTCCAAGGTACCCAAATCTCAACACTCCCTCTTACAGAGGAAAGTGCCCTTCACTCCCAATCTCATCTCTGCAGTGGACATGGTTGCCTACTAGCAAATACTCGGTGAGTATGGTTGTACCCTAATCATCAAAAGTAGTCTCTGACATAGATATGCTCAACCTACATGATTTATAGATGGAAGTGCATCTCCACCTATCCAAGATCACCTAGATCTTGGTATTATATCAAATATCTCAACCTTGGTCTCCCACCAAGGATTTCTACCTCATGGCATCTCACCAACGGTCACTACTCTTGGCATCTCACCAAGAGTCACTCTCTTGGCATCTCACCGAGATTCTCTCCCTCTTGGCATCTCACCAAGAGTCTCTCCCTCTTGGCATCTCACCAAGAGTATCTGGATCTTGGCATCTCACCAAGATCCTCAACTTGGCCTCTCACCAAGTGGTTTCCACCTAAAGTGGATCTTGAACCTTATATGCTCATCTCCATAGCCATGTGAGGCTCAAGCCTCTGTGATGCCTTGCTCCTCCTCCTCCTCATCAATATTTGATGCTCCGAAGCCCCTGCACCAACCCTCTATATCGACGACTCTGAGACTCAAGTTGTCCCGGGTGGACCAGTCACCCCTGAAGATGGTGTCCCTGAGCTCCCTCTAAATCACTACTATGAGTCAATAGGTCCTCCTCAACTCTGTCTCCCCACCTGACGCTGGATGGTGCATCAACTGAACAACAACTGACGAATGCACACTCCCTCGAACTGAGCAATGAACTCAACCTCCTTTGTTGTCGTTGCAGTACCATCCTGCTTCTTCTTCTTCTTCTTCTTCTTCTTGGGACACTGTTCTGCATAGTAACCCATCTCTCCACAAGCAAAGCATCTCATTGTGCTCATGTCTATCTCTTGCCCACTACCACTCTGTTGTGGTTTGGCCCCTCCCTTCGGAACCTTCTAGCACCTATGTCGGTCTTCTTCTTTCCCTTAGTCCACAGAGCAAGGTCCTCATCACCCTGAGATATCTGTTGTCGTCCTGAAGACTTCGAGGTGCATGTCGTCTCTTCTTGTACGAAATCATCCCAAAGTCTCTCCCAAGTAGGCATAACCTCCTGGGAAACAATGCCTTGAACAAATGAACCCCAAGGTTTGGTAAAGCTGTTTAAAGTTGTCCTCACCATAAAGTCTGGGTTCACTATCTCTCCAACGACTGCTAGCTCATCTCTGATCTGAGTGAATCTGTCAAGGAATGATGTAACCAACTCGGAATCGAGCATCTGAATGCTCCTGAGCTTGTCCTGCAGAACCATCTTTCAGTTCTAGTTTGGACTTTGGTAAAGCTTGCATAAATAATCCCACATCTCAAATGCATAGTCTTTACCAGTCAAATGTGGAATGACGTGGTCTCTCACCGCGTCACAAATAGTACTTTTCGCCTTGGTGTTTTTCTTCTTGAAATCAACATCCAAAAATGGTGAAGGAGCAGGTGCAGGAGGAATCACCACGGGAGCTTGAACTATATCCCATAGTTCAAGGTCCTTCAAGACGAAAGTGATCCTGGGCTTCCAAGGGGACCAGTTGCTAGCTTCGTCTAGCCTATCCTTTGCCCGTATCTGGGACACCGACATGGTTGTCCACTAAAGCTCACACTGATGCTAAAACTACACAAGAGTATTGCCTCACTCCTATCAACATAGGTGTGAAAAGAGGCAGTCAAACTACAACCTCACTCCAGACAAAACAGGTGTGATAACAGGTTGTCCAAAATTCAACCTCAATCCTGTCCACACAGTTGTGATAAGAGGTTGTCCACAAGTGTAAAAAATCACTCCTACAACTGTCCAACAAGTATGCCCACAAGCTGTCCACTAACTCTACCAACAAGCTGTCCAAAAATCTCCCAATAAGTTGTCACAAAACTATCCACCGAATGCACTAGAAATCAACAAGTCTTTGCCACCAAGGGCTCTGATACCATGAAAAGAACTGAGGTACTATCAGGCTTGACCAGAATTTAGCTCTAAGTTTAATCTTCCAAAACTATCCTTTGCTTCCTTTTAGGACAATAAACAATTAGGTAACTTTCTGCTGATAATTTTCATTGGTTAAGTGTTATTTGAGGTTCCCTTGCAAGTGTTTTGACATTCCAATGTTAGCACATGCAATAAAACTCAAACACATAACACTCATCGGATCTTTACAACTCTCAAATGTTGATCTAACAATTCTAAGCATGCATGAAATTGACACATCAGTTTTTGGTCAACATGAAAATCCCCATGGGGAAAACCAGTTTGGAGTAGATGTATATAGAAGGCCTCAAAGCAAAATGTACAACAAGGAAAACATATACAAGTGAACCTGGTACAATAGCAACCTTTCTCGGATGCTTTGGAGTCCCTTGAAGATGTTCTTGCTAGCACCTTGAAGTAGGCGCCCTTTGCTTTGGTGTGCCCCTCTTCCTTAGCTAATGCCTTGACCTCTTGCTTTTCCTTTTCCCTTTGCTTGTACCTTTAACCTTTTCTTGGCTTTTCTTTTCCCTTGTTCATGCGCCCTCCTCTCAAGAGTGCCTCCCTCTAAGTAATGGTGCACACTATGCTCAAGTGTGCCCCTCCTCTAGCAAAACTCCACAAGTGTGTGCCCTCCTTCACCCTTGCACCCTCTACACTCTAGAGTGTGCCCTGCAATGGTGAATGAGTCTCCTCCAAGAGATGGGAACCTCCCATAAGCTAGATGTGCCCTTCTTCCCAAGATGCGCCTCTCCTCACTAGCAAATGCACCCCTACTCAAGATGAATGCGCCCCTCCTCAAGATGTATCCCACTCCTCCTCCATGGAAGCCTCTCCATGCAAGCTACCAACAAGCTATGGCTCCTCCTCAAACCTTGACCTCATGCGCCCTCTCCTCCTCAAGATATGCACCCGAGAGCTCTTCTCCTCCTCCTCTCCTCTCAAATCTCTCAAGTGAAGAATGAGTCTCACCTTTTCCCTTTTCCCTCCTTTAGCCTCTCTTTGGCCAAACCCTAAAAGATCAATGGCCTAGATCCAATATACCCATGTATAATCAATGGGTGAGATTTAATCCTAAAATATCACTTAGGAAACCCACTTTCCTTAGTTTGCTTTTTGTCCTTTAACTCACCCACAAAGTGAATTAAATGTCACTTTAATGACTTAAGTGACATATTTCACTTTTGACTTAAAATCGTAAGTCCAAGTGAAATTAGAACATAAAGTAAAGTAATAAGGGTAATAGTCTCTCCCTTTGTGTTTAGAGACTCACAAACACAAGGGGAGCACTTTCCAAGGTACATGTTATCACACAATTTGTAGCTAGGAAGAAAGGCTATAAAGTAGAGGGACAAACTGGCGTAACAGGAACCTATCCCACCCAATGTCACCATGATGGGAAGGTTCTTTCTCTTTAGGGAGGTGAGGCCTAGGGGAGACGTCCCCAATGACCTGGGGTTTTGAAGAGGCTAAAGGATAATCAGACAATGACAAGTTTCCCACTTCACAGATCACCACCGAAACAGATAGTCCAGCTTATAGCCAACAAAGATAACCAAGTAGAATCCCTGCCCGAGAACAAAGTAACAATAAACTAATATATCCAGGCTCTGGTTAGTACTTCATATATATCAAAGACTATTTGATATTCAATATAAGCAATTTGAAAGTAAATGTTGACGAAGTCAATGTTTACAAAATAGCACTGAAAGATAATATCACTTCACCAATAAATACTAGAACGATATGGCATTCAATGCAATAAATCAATACTTGACCTAATTAATTCCTTTAACTACCATTCAATTGCTCATAAAGTAAAACATTGTTGCATTAAGATGTAATAACCAAGGATGATGTCAGCAACTTAGGGTTAGTAGGGTTAGCTAGAGCTAGGGTTAGTGTAGTTAGGGTTTAAAATTCAAAGAGTTTGAGAGTTGTTTGACCAATTTCACTTCAACGTTGGAGGACTTCTAGATCAATGCCTTAGGGTTTAATGGAGTCAAGAGTGAAGGACGCACAGGTTCAAGGAGGACGGCTAAGGACTGGAGGGAAGAGCTCTGAAGTGCTGCTATGGCAGGGCCTCAGAGACAAAACCCTAGGGGAGAGAGGCTCACTCTGGTGTTGTTATGGCAAGGCCTCGTGCTCTCTCCTCCTTCCTTAGATGACAAAACGACTAGCATGAAAGATAAAGTCAAGACAAGGGAGTCAAATGAGGGAGAGTGTTGCTACAATAAGGCTCTATCATCAAACCCTAGAAGAAAACGACCCTAAGTGTAGATAACCTAGGCCTGGGACGTCTTCTCCTTCTTGAGCTCAAACAGGTACGGCTAGCAAAGGGAGAAAAGGAGAAAGGAGTGTAGTTATGGCTAAGCTCTCTTTTCCCTCTTCAATGGCTGAAAATCTCTATATCAGGAGACATGAGACAAGGACCTACTTGTGTGCTTGTCACCTAGGGTTTTTGTTCCACAATAATCATAAATACATGCAAGAAATTAAACTACAACCATTCATTCAAGAAGTTTTGCAGAAAAATACTTACAATTCACCAAGCAATAAATGTGCAAACCCTAGTTGTAACACCTTCCTTCAAGAGAGAAACCAAAATATGCCAAAATAGCATTCCTTCAACAATTGCGCATCACCCAATTATCCAATAACCCAAGATAGGGCGCTAATTTCATACCTCACTAATGAGTGAGTGAGTTGTGATGAAAAAATGAGAGTGAAAATCTCCCATTTATACAAAACCTTGACCTAATTTTACATTTTAGGTCAGGTAAAAGGCCGATAAGGCCAAATTATCAAAATCATATTGTTTTACATTAAATTGTCAAATTAAAACCCTAATTGAGTTGTAAAGAGATAAGAAGCCCCTCTAAGGGAGGCATTAGCCCCTTCTAGGGAAAATGGGGCATCCTGGAGCAAAACGTTAGCCCTCCTTGGGCTTCTCCAACCTGCCACACGTGTCAATACTGCCCAGTCTGCCTCCCAAAACGTCCATATTGTTGGATGACATCATGGCTATGATGGGTGACGTCCTAGGGCTTCCAAGGCCAACATTCCACTGAAAAAGGGCAAATCCCCCTAGGTCAAGCTCTGTCGGGGTGCCTCCGGTGGAACATCCTCTTCTTCTCCGATGCAAGACACCTATCCATCTTTGTCTCGTCTCTGCCCCATGGTGGGGTCTCAGCATCCATCTGATGGGCTCTTCAGCTCCATGGAGGTCCAAACTGATCATCTCCCCATGTGTACCAGTCCAAATGGTACCTGTCCGTCGGGTATGGTCCTGCACATCAAAGGCTACACCCTCCATGGGCTCATTAGTCACATGGATCATAGCAATGTCAATCACATTTCATCATTAATATTATTAAACACATGCATAATATCCCTAATACATCAATCAATAGCTCAAAGATGTTACACACGCTTGCAATACAAGTCTGGAGAAAAGGACAAGGCTTCCTACTGGGCTAGTGTCCACACAAAAAGGAAAGTTCCCAGAGAGACCTCATCCAAGCCATGTAAGTGGGTGATGTGGTCAGGGGATGTCCAAGCATGTGGGTGCAGTAAGGGCCAAGGATGCAACGTGTTACCTGTGGGTGCCTTTGTAGAAGGCGAGTTGTCCTTGTCATGGATGCATTTCTTCCAAGCCCATTCTTCCCTTTATTCTTTGTATTCTTTTTATTTTTATTTGTTTTTTTTGTTCAAGAGCTAATCAGGGGACACTGCCTTGGCGTGGTGACCAGAGTTGACAACGTTACGCACAAGTACTTTCGCGGAAATGAGAAGGTTGGCTCGTGATGAGACCCCGTTTCCCTTGGCCATGCAACCAAGAGTCATTGCCCTAGCGTGGTAACCAGCTGGTGGCAATGTCATACTGCTAGATACACATGAACCTAATAGACTGGCTCGTGATGAGACCCCCTATCCTCTGATCAAGTCTTATTTTATTATTTTTTTGGGTCCCTCTTGTTTCTTGCTGAGAAGCCTTTTATTTCTTTCTCGGGGATCCCTGGGCGAAGCATCTCAAGGTTTATTCTTAGGCTTTTATCTTTTACCAGCTTGCTTTTACCTTCTGGGCCTTTAGCCCCTTCTTCCCACGAGGTAAGGTGCAGTCCTGAAAATAGGTCAACCCAATGCCTGGACAAGGGGAAAGGGATAGATGAGCGGAAAACAAGATGTAAAAGAGGTAGTATGATTGGAGCAGATGGTGGCTTTTCAGAAATCCCCCTAATGGAAAACCAAAAACCTACAGACACAGGCTTGCTAGGGCACCCCGTCAATCCCCCCAAACATGGTCAAGTGGGCAAATGTAAGATCCAAGCAATTGTTAGAGATAAAAGGAATAAGATGCATATATTCAAAGGTTTCAGTGATCAAAAGTGACACATACCATGATACCTGGACCAATTACCTCATGGAGTGAGAACCTCTTCTGATACAGGACCAAGTCGATGGTGATGGATGTTGTTGCTGATGTCAAGACAAAAAATGATGGAAGAAAAAAAGGTGGGCCCTCCAGGGCCATGCTTAGGTCAATCCTGCTCTCGGTACTCCATGTCTAGGACCTGTGGGCCTCGAGACATGATCTCTTAGTTATCCCTAAAAAGTGGGGATAACATCTGGCTCCAACTCGGGGACATGTGCTCACTGTAGAGCGCATGAGAACCTCAACATCTCTGGCATAACACATAGACCTGCTCAATCGCGATAGGAGTATCAGTAACAAAATTGGGGTGGTAATTCCACCCCAGCATACATATAGATATAAATATAGACTGCAAGAAAACAATCAGTGAGTGTGAATATGAAAGCAAACTAACATGCAATGCAAATGATATAATACACGAGTGCAAAATGCCTACTTACCTGCATTTACCTGTGAAGTCAAGTTGTCGGTGGGTAGCAACGCTTGATATGTAAAGCATTTACTGGCAGCTTTAGGGCCTCTCCCTCCATGGTCTCTAGATTGAAAGAGTTCGTACCTGCACAACTCATGATTTTATAAGGTCCTGTCCATAAATTGTCAAACTTTTGTGCATACCAGGTTTTTCCTTTCTCTTATCCCATAGCAACACGAGCTCTCCTTCGGTGAAGTTTCTTTCTTTGGCTTTATGGTCAAAGGTGTTTTTTATCTTCTCTTGATTTATTTCCATCTGACCAAAGGCACTCCTCCTCGTCTCATCTAGATCTATTAGCTGATTGATCCTTCCTCGGATTGCTTCTGTATCTGTAGCGTATTGTTAGGTGAAACGGAGGATAGGAATCTGGAGGTTTACAGGAAGTTTTGCTTCTACTCCATATACCAACTCAAAAGGAGTTTTTCCTGTGGAAGTCTTTGTCGTTATTCAGTCTGCCCATACTGCATACTTTATTTTTCTATCCCAGGACTTCTTATTTCCCCCCACAACCTTCTTTAAAATATTCATGAGGTTTTTATTGGTTGATTCTGCTAATCTGTTCCCTTGTGGATAATAGTTGGAGGAATGGGATAGGACAATGCCATACTTGAAGCAAACTTCTACCAAAGCATATGAACTGAAGGCTTTGGCATTGTCTGTAGTGATCTTGGAAGGGACACTGAACCTAGTTATGATTCGGTCTTCCAGAAAATTCATGACTACTTCTTCGGTGGCCTTCTTTGTAGGAATAGATTCAACCCATCTAGTGAAATAGTCTGTGGTTGTTAGGATCCACCGGTAGCCATTACTTAAATTGTCCTTAAACTCCCCAACAAAATCCAAACCCCACTACTGAAAAGGTGCTTCTATCACTATGGGTTTCAGGGGTTGCGCTAGGAGTTTTGGCTTACAGGAGAAGTACTGGCAGGGTTGGCAAGATCAGACATACTGGTGGGTATCGAAAAAAAGTGTTAGCCAATAATAGCCGACCCTTAGGATCTTGTGGGCAGTAGTACAAGCCGCAAAGTGTCCACCACAGTATCCATAGTGTAATTCTCCCAGTAGCTTCTTTGCCTCCTCTTTGTTTACACATCTAAGTATAACCCCGTCAGGATTCCTCCACCTAAGTCCATCTTCGGTTAGGCAATATTTCATAGCCTTTAATCTCAAAGCCCTCCTTTTGTACTCAACTAAGTGATCGAGGCAAGACAAGTTCTTTAGATAGTAGACGATATCTGAATACCACTCATCATGCTCTAATTCGCTGACCATCACATTTATTTGCTCACTCTCGCCAATTTGTATGGCTTCTTGGTTTCTCTCGGTCAGCATCTGGGCTAGACCTTGTCCCTTTATTATTTTGGTGGGTTTTATTTCTAAGTCATACTCCTCGATTTTGGAAACCCACTTTCCCCTAGTACCCATGCAATCTTGTTGTGACAAGACATCCTTTACGGCTAGGTATGGGACATAAGCCTTAATTTTATTGTAGCCAACGTAGTTTCTAAAGTGTTTGAGGGACTTGACCAGGGCATACACTTGTTTCTCGGTGATAGAATAATTCAACTTGGAGTCTCTAAGGACCTTGCTCATAAAAGCCACAGGATGTTCATAGTCATCAACATCTTTTTTCATTAGGACACTAGCAATAGTATCCTGGGATGCAAACGAGAATATTATGAAATCTCGTGAAAAAGCAGGGTTGATCAAGACAGGAGCTTGGGAGATAGCATCTTTAATATCTTCAAAGGATTTGTTGGTCTTGTTGTCATCCTAATACACACCTGGGTTATCGTGGAAGAAACCTTCAATCCACTTGGCATGTTCTTGGGGCAAGTCTCGAGTCAAGGTGTTGTCACCTGATCCTCGACTCCTCCGTCTAGGCCAACTCCTAGCAAAGCCAAGGGGGGTAGTCCCTATAAAAATAAACTAAGGCTTTCTAAACTATGAAAAAAAGAAAACTTTACTCTAGGAATTTATTACTTGAAAATAAAACTAGATAAACTAACATTTATCATTTATCATCATCATACTCAAAAAAGGTACTTGCTCATCAACATGCATAGATCTTCATCAGATAATCAAAATAAGATACTTGTCCATAAACATGCATGTGTATTATCAAAGGATACAATGTCTGCAAAACTTAAACATAAAGTTAGATAAATGCATAAATGAAAGGATTGCTCACATGAAAAATGGATTACTCAATGAATAAAATTGCTCGCATTAGACAAAGATAGATAGTATGTTTTAACTAGTGCCTAAAATGGAATCGTGGCCAGCGTAGATCGAAGATTTTATTAGGGTTAATTTTGTAATTAATTTAGTGGAAGTGTTCTAAAAAAAAAAAAAATTATCAAAATTTAGCGAAATTTTCTAAGGCAAAAAGGTGGACTTTTTTTGAGCTTTAAAAGGTCATAACCTAGGCTCTTTTTAGAGAGTTATGTTTGTTGTTTTAGGATAGCAAACTAAAGATCTCTAAACAGCTTAAATAAACAATTTAAACTAAGCTAACTTTAGATCTCAAACTTAGATGCAAAAGACCTAAAAATTGCTTTAACACTTGCCTAGATTTACCTTTAAAATGAAAGCTTTTAAGCTAGATCTAGCAAGTTCTGCATGCATGTATTAGATATTGAAAATTAAACCTTGAAACTACTCTAAACAACATGCAACCAAAAGAAATAAGTAAGGGAAAAAGCTTATTGAAATTCTAAGTTTCTTGCTTGAGCTTGAAAAATTCAAGTTATGGGGCTCTCCTTGATGTGAAGAAGAAGGTGAATGCCTTCTTTAGGAACTCTTTGGACAGCAAATGAAGTAACCAAACTTCTTGTCCTCTCCAACAGATTGGTGCTACCTGCAATATTAACACCTGCAAACTCTTGTATTTGGTGTTTCTCTACACAAACCAACTTCAAAGCACATTAGTTTAACCGAAAACACACATGCATTAAAACAATTGAGTATAGATCAACAAATCAATTGAATAATAAACAAATTATACAATTCATTCCATCTAGATAACAGTATCCTTGTGATTAGTCAAATAACAAAGAAATTATGCATGTAATTAATATAACATTACCTCATAAGTCTAGCAATTCGTCCACACATTAGCTCCACACATCATGAGTAGCTCCAAAGACTTTTTATTCCAAAATATGAAAAATGTTACAATGGACTTCTTCACCCAAAACCGAACTAACTAAATGAGGAGGGTCGACATCTCTTAAATAGAAGAAGGGGTGGAGATCCCTAGGCAATTGCATGCGCTAGGGTTAAGGTTGTAGGTAATGCGTGGGTTAAAGGATGAGTGGCGCACTTAGGAAATGAGGGATTCGTGAGGATATGAGGGAGCGAACTTAGGGAGAGCGTGGGTTAAGTGATGGTAGGTGCGTGAGAGGAGTGGCGCACTTAGTGATGGGGGGATTCATGAGTGGTGAGGGAAATAGGTAGAGTTGAGTAGAAGTGAGTGGAGGGTGACGTATGGTGAAGAGGGAGTTACGTAGGTAGAAGGGAAGCTTACGTAGGAGTTTAAAGGAGTTACGTAAGGGTTGAAGGGAAGTTACGTATGGGATGAGGGAGTTATCTAGGGGAAAGGGCGAGTGATTTAGGGGGAAGGGTGAGTGGAAGCGAGTGAAATTGGAGTGAGGCGTGAGTTATGGGGGAGGTTTGTGAGTGAGTGGAAGTGTGGGCCACATGAGAGATGAGTGAGGAGCCACCTAGGATGGGAGTCGAGTCCCTACATTGGGAACTCCTCCCAAAAGCCATGTCATCCAATCTAAGTCGACCCTCTCATCTTAGTTGACTCACTTTAATGTTTAGTCAACTAAGGACACCCAAAACATTTTTTAAATCAATGTTCCCAGTTTTCCTAAAATTTAGGAAACTCAATTAATTACCCATTTTTCCATATTTTCGAGTAAAATTGATATTTTTAGCGATAATAATCGTTTTTTAGCCTCGAAAGATGAGAAATAGGGGTTTACATCATGCTCTGGACTAAAAAACAACTATAAATATGGCATCTGACAACAACTAATGCCATATTTTTACACTTATTGACTCAGAGTTAATAAATTCCGATTTTGCGGGAATTTAATTAATTCACAAAAACTTTTTAAAAAAACCTATCAGACATAGTCGCAATTTCCAAATAACTTGGACACTATGTTCTAGTATGAGCTTATATACATTCTGACACTAGACATTGGATTTTCCATGCTGAGACCTGCTTGTCAACACATACTTCGGCTTTGGAGCAAGTGTTTTTCCGAGTGAAAAAACTTAGCAATTATTTAATCTTCTCACTAAGGTAAGGAGAAAAAATAATCAACAAGTGAAAAAACACTCTGGAGTATGTGCCCACTCCCAGATCAAGGGTGGCCAATAGCCTTTTACATTCTCTCATACTTAGAACATTTATTACAGTAGTGGAAATGCTGGAAAAAAAGGTTTTTTTAGGGCCTGCTGAATCACTGAACTCTGCATGTATGAGCACTGCTTGCTCATTCTCTGGCGGCTCTTCAGGAAATCCAGCTCGTGCAAATTGGTGGATAACATAGGCTCCATATGGGGACGTGTGCTTGATCCTTTTATAGAAAGGGAGAGTATGCGAGAATCCAGAATATGTCCCTACATCACAAACGTCTCGCCAAAAACAACATCAGCGACACATGTATATGAAGACCAAGTGTAAATTGAAATTGCACAATTATTATACATGTAAGTACAAAATGAAAATGAACTATAAAAAGGAAGAAAGTGAACATAAATAAAATTTAAAGTGCGGAGGAAAGGGTTAGAGATATGTTACAGAGGATGCCCCATGGCATCAAGTAACATTATTGATGAAGCCTTCAAAATTATCTGCTTACTGGTAGCTTTAACTTTTCCAGTGTCTGACTGGCTGAAGTAGAAACTACATGAATCATCCATGTCATGGATGAAACAAGACCTCAGATGTCTGAATAATCCCTGTCCGGGATGACTCATTGAAGATCTTTTTCCAAGCTTTATTAACTTGGAGTTTTTCCTAGGAATATACCACCCAAAAAACATGTATTTTTCTTTATTCCACCAAACTTTGATGTTTGGTAAGCCTTGTAAATTTTTTATGAAGATTTGCATTGGATTGTCATGATGGAAGGCTAACCACTGCTCATAATGATCTGGAGTTAAAAAATTGAAGTTATCTTCCAATTTTCCATTAGCTGTCATTAAGTCATCTGATGGTTGAGAAATTGGAACTGGGACTGGAATTATTAATGAATCTACTTCACTGATCATTTTAGGATCATCATAATTGTCAAAAAAATTCTCTGAAGAGATGGATTCCTTAGGAGGAGGGTGGGGATTTGAATTATCTAGATACTCAATCATTTCCAACTCAAAATCCTTTGTTTCCTCATGACCAGTTAATGACTCATCTATAGGCTCTTCCAGAATTTCTAAGTGAAACTGTTTTTCTTGTTTATTGTGAAACTTTGGCTCTATAGGGTCTGAATACTTGATACAAGCTTCTACCTCTGCAAGGCGAGCTTCCATGTCCTTTAACTGCATTGCATGAGCGAATCTCATGGCCTGGATGACATCTTTGAATTTCTCATCAAACTCTGGTGAAGCATCTGAATTTACTGTCTTTATAATTGGAGGTTCCTTCTCCTTCCATTTTTCCATGAAAGCGTTAGTCAACTCTTTTTAAGTTCTAATCTGTTTATCCTTAAGTTTTGTAAACCAATCAAGATCCTCGTCATCAAAGGACAAGATAAACAACTTCATTCACACATCTTCATATAAGGCATTACAACACCATTTATTAAAACAAAGGGAAACTTTCTTAACATGACGTCTAGCATCAACAATATTATTACTTTGAAAACAAGGCAAATTTTCAATTGCATTTTCTGAAATCACATGTGGATAACCACTTATTGCAGAAAAGTCAATAGGTTTATAAAGATCATCCATTTCTAAACTAGATTTATTAAAAGGAAAAGACTAACGGAAATGGACTGGGACCCAAAAATTAATAAGGATCTTGTTGAGAAGAAAGTTTGGCTAGGCTCCTCCAAAAACACATTCGGGTTCAAGGATGAAGCTAAGCAAACTGTGAGTTTCTCTTTGCAGAATACTTTGTCAAATTATTTTTTGAAGTGGAGTCGCCAGATGATCAAGTTTATTATAAACAAACCAGAAGCATCAAACAAAGCAAAAGGCAAAAAGGAAAACAAAAGTCGTGTCCCGGGAATTGAAAGGTTTATCCTCGACAGCGACGCAAAAAAATAAAAATAAAAAATTGCTAGACTTATGAGGTGATGTTGTATTAATTACATGCATAATTTCTTTGTTATTTGGCTAATCACAAGGATAATGTTATCTAGATGAAATGAATTGTATAATTTGTTTATTATTCAATTGATTTGTTGATCTATACTCAATTGTTTTAATGCATGAGTGTTTTCGATTAAACTAATGTGCTTTGAAGCTGGTTTGTGTAGAGAAACATCAAATACAAGAGATTGCAGGTGTTAAAATTGCAGGTAGCACCAATCTGTTGGAGAGGACAAGAAGTTTGGTTACTTCCTGTTATCCCCGATATCTAGGGATAACTAGGAGATCATGTCTCGAGGCCCACATGGTCCTAGACATGGAGTACCGAGAGCAGGAGCGACTTGAGCATGGCCCTGGAGGGCCCATCTTTCTTCTTCTCAACCGGCTTTGTCCT
>ML824371.1:120394-138482 GCA_009831015.1 Picea engelmannii | reverse complement strand
TCAACTCTAACATCTGACGGTTACATGTGGACAAGATCTTCCAGATTCTATGGAAGTTGGTTAGATCTCGAGACTATAAAAGAATACCCCTTAGGTCATTATCAATCATGGATATTGTGCAATAGATTATGTAGTTCGAGATGTGGAACATGCACTGCGATGTTCTAATCATAGTGCGTTTTTCTTAAGTTCTATAACAATGTCTTTAGACACCAACTGTATCTTTGAATTTGTTTTTGTTCCTCTTTGATTATATACATAACTATGTCCTCTATTTCATGTTGTGTTCCACCCTATTCCCCAACATATCTGATATATCTTCTATCAACTTATATGTATTTGAGATCTGGCTTCCTCTTAGAGAGAGTGCTCTAATACCTTGTTGAAATATATACTCTAACACCTAGGTATCTTATTATCTAGTGATTTCCTTGTTCCAAATCAAATTAGCAGCTCAGGAAAAAACATACACTTGTTAAAATACCCAACTCAAATAAATATAGTGGAAGCAATATTGGAAACCAAATATCGAACACAATACACAAATAGATTCTTCCCATCAACTAATATTATCATTCAAATAACTTCAAATCTTACAAAGGCTCTCATACATGGGAAAAATGACCCACAGAGAAATACATAAATCTATGAAAAATACTTGCAAACCCTAGCAACTCATGATCTATTGTATGACCTCGATATTTCATGTTTCCCGAGATGTACATGCCTTTCCTTAAGAAAACCCATGTATACATGCATGTCTCCACTGAAATCTATGTACACACACTCAAAGACTATACAAAAAATATGCATGACACGAACTTACTACCGCGGCTTCAATTTGTTGAAACCCACTAGTGACTTCTCTTGTTCTCTCTTCACCCTAACTTGATCTCTATATGGAATTCCTTCTCCACCTAAACAATATCACCTTGAATCACAGTTCTTCGTGATCCAATCCTCTTTGTATCAAAAGTGTCTTCCTCCTTCAACCTAGCCTTTCATTTATAAGATTGAGTTATGACCTAACCCTAATGTCCAAAGTGATTGACGACTGAGATTACTTCTCACCTCACTTGATATCAATGGATATTATTTAATTCACTAATGCTAATTAAATCATTTCTTTAAATAAAAATCAACTCACCAATAACATCACTGTACTTTAATAAATCCTTTAATTAAAGTAAAGTATCAAGGTAGAAGTATTTGGAATACTTCCACATGTCTAGATACTTAGACCTATGTGGAAATACCTATCTAATGCTGGAAACATCAACATTTTATGCTCCATCAACCAAAAAAACTTGACCTCACTCTTGATTCCTAACACAATACCCGCTACCTTTTTTCATTGCATGGGAGCCCTTTTGACTGTGAGGCTTCTAAAACTGTTGTAAACAATATCACTACTACAAGGAAATAACTGAAACTAAATACCACATGCATGGATCTGAAAGCAACAGTTCCAAAATCTATAAACCAATGACAACAACCGAAAATATGTTTTTCCTTTTCATTGCCTCTCAAGAATGTATTACAGATAAGTATCTACCTTGTCTTCTTGTGTTTATTCTTGGGCATGTTGCACTTTTTTCCACTAGATACATTGAACATTCTTCTACAATCAACAAAATATTGATGCACTAAATACACTCTAGAGGATCAAACTATAATCAACTGCGAAATCACCCGACGTTATACTATGCACTAATTCCTTGGTACTTTTGTTGGGTTGAAGAATTCATTTTCATTACATTTAATGGCCTTATTTCACTACTTGTTATGTTGAACACCTTGCTTCTATGCACATGCATCGATATGTTGACGTGAATGTTGCACCATTTTTATCCTAGTTGACATGAAGCTCCTATTCCTCACTCTTTCTAGCCAACACATGATCATCAAACTTCATCACCTTCTTCGGATTTCCCATAAGTGGGATGCATGTACAATAATCACAACGTCAACATCCATCTCTTTACTATATTGGAACTAGCACGATATACTTCTCACTATTTCAGGGAAGACACAGTGATTCCAACATGATTTCATATGTACTCTCCTTTTCATGGAACACACAGTGATGATTATCTAGCAGATGACATCCTTCAATTATCATCTTGATGTGGGACACACCACTGTCTCATGAACATACTCTTCAAGCCCAAATTTGATGCCATTTTTGGAATCCCTTTGCGTTTTATCAACACATTTTTTTCCCCTTCAAATTCATTATGAGGATCACTCATTCTAGAAATATCACAATTCCCACCAAGTTTCACATAATAATAGTTCATAAAAATCTTTTAATTCTCCTTGCCAAGAACTTCTTCAACCTCTTGATCTATCCAAACATAAAAGACACCTTGTTTTTTTTTCCCCTTGGTACACCTTCAAATTTTGTACTATCATCATCTTTTGCAGAACATATTCCACCATCTTGGTCTATCATATCCCTCCTCAAGTACTCCAACATATCTTGAGAAACATACGAGTACATAGTATCTTTCTAGATAAAAGCCACATCCAAGTATACATCAACAAGATGCCCTTGATCATACAACATTTTATCAAAATGAAGAATAGAAGATGCTCCACTATTTGATGGTAAGCATCAGAAAAATTTATGGATACAATTTGTTATAGCATCTTTTTCCACATCATATGCATAGATGCACTTATTAGCCCTAATCTCTAATCAACCTTCAAATACATACAAAAAATCCTCCTCAAAATCTAAAAAAAAAACCTTTTTGGCAATCCATATACTCTTGTTTCCCTTCAACAACTAGCATATACAATCTTGCATACACTAATTTCCCATTGACAAAGAACGTATGCCCTCATAATGCACTAAAAAAATATAAATGTGTGCAAAATGTGCCTTTTTGGTAAGAGTTTATGAGTTTTCTCGGTTATTTACCTTATATTGTCCGTGATTCACTACTCCAACCAAATTTATATGGTATAAATAAGAGCCATTGGGTGGAGGAGAGTAAGCATTCATTGAAGCACCCTTATTCTAGTGAAATTCTGCTAAGTATGGAAGCCCTTTCATCCCAATATTTTACGATATGTCTCCCATATATGGAAACCCAAGTTTCCAACAAATTTCCCCTTCTTATCTTGTTGAGAGGAAGAAACTTATCCTCTCCCCTTCACTCTTATGGAGTAAGAAACTAGGAGTTTAATCCATCTTCAATGACCTAGGCAAAGGGATTCAAATATCAATTCTAGTCAGTTCCACAACATGATCAAGTAACCTCTTTTCATGTTACTTTCTATTCATAATAAATGAGAACTCTCTTTTCCATCCCATTGACATGTTATTAGTCTTCTTTTATAAAAACTCTATGCATTTGATTATTGTAATATTGACATTTTGATCTTAGTTAGTATATGTAGTTAGGAGTTAGTTACTATAAATACCTTCTTTGCAATGTTGTCTCTCTTTGTGATCAAGTTGACAAGGAAAGCATTGGAGTGAGATATTGGGGTAGGTATTCACAAGAGGAGTCTTCTCCAAAATTCAAAATAAAAGTAGGTGTTCTTCTAGTTCATTGATAATTAGTTAGTTACATGTCCTTAACTTCTTTTGTCAGTTAGATTCAATTCTGTGGGTTTCTTCTCTGTGTGATATTTAACTTAGATCACAGGGGAGAAATTCCTGAAACACAACTGATGAAAATCATAGTAGATTGATTGTAGAAACAAAGTTTCCTGAAGGCTAATGTCCATTATGTATTACATCCATTCTTTGGAATGATTGACACCGTTTCAGTCATTGTGTGATGCTTTACAACTTTCCATCAAATCCAAGACCTCCTTCCTTATCATTATCATTGATCTAGTTTAACCTCATGACCTCATATTGAAGATTAAAGATTCAATCGGTTTTGATCTCGGATGAAATTACTGTTGGTGCAACAACCATTTTTGATCATAATTGAAAGATCCCCGTCGCAAATGACACTGCTCGACACTTGGGGAAATTCATGGTCTAGAGAATATGCTATCCCTTCACACCCAGGTGATAACCTTGACACTCATAGACATGCACACTATTCTTTTTTACATTGACTTAAAAATAGGCCACTACTATAAAATTGTACCATTGAAGTGTAGCAACAAGAATGACCATGTTTAGAAGAAACGATGGCTTGTGGCCACCAATGGATTCCTCAAATTAATCCTCGTGTTCTATCTTCTTGTGGTGCTCATACAACACATACCCATTGTTGGCCACAAAAACCTCCTCCTCTAACACGTGCCTCTCATACATTACAAAGCTTCCATCATGTAAAGAATGTTAAACCCCATGAAAAATCCACCACTATAATGCCACAAACATTTTCCTCTTGTCCTCTTCCCAATTCTTTCTCATGCATAAAACTACGACCCTCATTGGGCATATCACATTTCAAATCCATGCTACTCCACCACTGCACTGAACACTTCTAGATCTCTACGTTCATAATAGCAACAAACATCAAAACAACTGATGGAAAAACACACTTCTCAACAATCACCTCAACAACAATCTACTCTCTTCTCAAAACCTTTTGCTACACTCTGATACCAAATGATGAATACAAAAACCAACACCTACATAAACACACCCATATAGAAAGCAATGGACACCAAGATTATTCTCAAGAAAACCCCCAAAGGGGGAATTATATTATTCAACTATTCCTGTGTGTTACATTCCAGTGTACAAATGGTCCCTTATATAATGATAGGTGACCATAATAAATATTTCATAATTAGATGGTTAGTTCAAACCATCTCCATAACTATCTCCACAATATCTCTATGAATATCTCAACAAATATTCTTTATCCCTAACTTCTCTTCTTTCCCCTCATCTCTCATTCCTACCTAGACTTATAGAATTAGTCTAAATTATTACAAATCATCATATTATTTATACACTATTCATAATCACAAGTAGGAATTATTCCTTCATACTCCCCCTTAACAAATACTTGTGATCCAATCATTTATTCTTTTCAACTGGTTCCATCTTCATCTTCATCTTCAATGCTCTGCTCTTTGTCTTCATTTGCAATATTCATATTTTGGTCTTCTTTCTTCATCCTCATTGTAATACCCCTAGGCTGATCCCCAAGTGTACATATACATGTAACTATAATTTATTTATAAGCTGGTGATCTGAAGTAACAATATCCTTCGTTTGATGCTGCGTGCATTAAGTCAGTGTACGTAATTATCGTACGAAATAAGTGCACACAATCTATAAAATGATATAGTGCACATTTTAATGCATAAAGTGCATAGGAATGACACACTAAAATAGGAACAACTAAAGTTTACAACGCACACTGGTAAAAACACATGAAGAGATATGCACTAATAGAAGAGCCTTACAGGATGGTGCACACTTCGAGATTTAATGTGCATCGATTTAGTTTGTAGATTTTGGAGACTAGTGAACTTTTGTATATATATGTTAGGATGTAATGTGCACTTGTGTAAGGAATGAGGGTAGTGCACTACATAAGGAGTGCGCGCAACCCATAAGTTCCACACACACTGGTTTCAATGCACGATTTGTGTATTTTGAAGCTGGTGAGCCTGGATGAAAAAGATCAGTACTTATGTACTTATATTGTAAATGTAATCATATGCAAATATAATGAAAATACATCATTACGGAATACCAACCATGTGAAAGAGTTCAGGGGGATAAATCCACTAGCTGAGGTCAAGGGGGTTGGGTTAGATGGGCTTAAACCCAAAAAGGAATATTATATTAATATTTCTTAGAAAAGAAAAAAGTAAGAATATTATTATATCCTAAGTCAAAAGGAGGGGGACGTGTGGACTGAAGGTAGTTTTTAACATGACAAGTATCAAGTTGGGAACATACTGTGGACTGAATACAGTTCCCAACATGACAAGTGTCAAGTTGGGAACATGCATTCTTATAGTTTGGGACTTAGTCCACTCTAGTATCATCATCGATCATCCATCATTCGATCATCACGAGCTATGATATGTAGCCAACTGTTCTGTAATAGAAATGGACTTTTATGTCATTGGACCCAATTGTTATTGTGACTAGTATTCTTTTGTTACTGTCGTAGATACTTATACGCTGATTAGATTGGAAATCTATATTGAAGAGGCGGGTTTTCAGGCCCGTGAGACAAATTGCATTCTTTCTGGGTGAGGGAATCACTGGGAATTCTTTCCTGAGGTGCAAAACTATAGTGACAAGGCTCTAAGACTTCCTATCTAGCCTATTGCTGAAGCCTTGGAAGGGAAGTGGGACAGTTGAAGTACTATTGAGCAGAGAAGGGCACACTTCCTGGGGTGGGACATACATGCGGGGAATGAGAGATTGTAGGCTGTCAGTGTGAGTTAGAATTTGTGATGGACTTTCCTATGTTGAGTCACCTATGCCTGAGTTTCTTATTAAGTGTGACACTTTATCTTGGTTGGGAACCCTTACCCAAGTGGAGTTTAGCCCCATCTCAGGGGTGACCCACTGTTGATATTTATGAATAGTGTGGTCTAAATATGGGAGGAACATGGAACGTTTGCACAAATTTGATGAAATTTATTCGAAGATAAGTGCCAATTTATGTATTAAATCATGTTTTGCAGTAAAATTATGCATTTTCTTTCATGGGTTTCCTCTGTTTATGTCGTGTGTATAATTTTGTTATGAAAATATATGTAACCGCGCATTGCAAAGTGCTTATATGTTTTAATTAATAACATACAAATCTTGTGTAATTGCTGGTAATGGAGACATTACAACATGGTATCAGAGTTTAATAAGGTTTTAAGTGTCACAACCAGTTAATGTATGGTTAACATTACAAATTGGAAGAAGAAAGGAAGACAAACATTTTTGGCATAATATGCCCAACCATAGTGACTAGGTATGTTACAAATTGGTATCAGATCCCAGTTTTAAAAACTGATCCTAGATGGGTCGAGTTAGCATCATGTCGAAAAAGGATTTTTGCAGAAAATTGAATTCGGGAGTGATTGAATTTCAGGTTACAACACGACCATGAAGGGAAATTGAAGTAACAAAGTGGAATTGGGTAAAAGCCCCAATTTATGTTATTAAATTCATGAAGAATTTGTGGAAATTTGGTTAATTGATGAGATACCTTGATTCTAATCATTGTTTAAGAAAATTCAAATAGAAACCAGTTGAATTTGAAGCTACAGTTAAGCTAAGATAGATTGGGTGGAATTGTTGGAATAAGATTCAAAATTCGTGAAGGAATTTGGAAAATTTGCACTAGGAATGTCAACCAATAGCACACACAAGAATTTGTTGGTGCAAAGGTTGAATTTGGATGTACTGGAGTGAAATTCGAAAAATTTCATAGTTGCAGAAATTCCATGGTGGAAATTAGGTGAGAATCGGGAAAAAGCCCCAATTTATGCAGCAAAAATTATGGAAAAATCAGTTAAGTGATCGAAAATGTTGTGCACGCTAAGTAGTAGTGTGGAGAAAGAGTGTGCACTAAACATTGGTGTTTCACATAAGTTAAAGGGTGCACATGATATGTACACTAAGCTTTGGCACTGCACAGGGTATAGTTAGTGGCGTGCACATAATGTATGTGCGTGGAAAAGTGTGCTAAGTTTGACATCGCAAGGTACAAAGCTTGTGTCACATGAGTGATAATGTCATGCACAAGATGTGCACTTGGAATGTTGGTAGACCACAATTTGAATTGTTGGTGCATGTACAAAATTGGTATGTTGTGCGTGCATATTCACGTTGCCCAAAGTTATAATTATTGGTGCGCAGTGTGAAAACACACTTAACCTTGAAGTGGTGTGGTATAGTGCTGGTAGTGCGCATAGAGTATCGGTGCACGACATTAAAGTTGCGCTTAGTAGATATCAACGTGTTGTAGAAATTTCAATACAAATTATGTATTGCTTGGATTCTCCTGATCTAACAATTATATGCCATTGTTAAATACAAAATCGCTTCTACAAATATTCTTGTGGAATTTAAAACACGATCTCCAATTGCAATATCAAGAAGAAAGATCAATCACACATAACACAAATGTTTTACTGGGAAATCATAAAGCTGAAAACCCCACTATCATATATTATGTATATGTTATGGATCATGAAACAATCTCATACAAAACTCTAATACAAGAGCTCTCAGTACAATATACAATTGTCTCACACTGTCATGCAAAAATTGACAACATCATGTGCCAATTTACTGCTCCCAGACAACCTGCCTCCTCTGCGCAATCCCCATTAATGGAAAACCTGCAAATGAATTCAAATTCCTCTTGCCTAGGCTGTGAATTCCTCATGGGCACATCCAATGTGTGTGTGATTGCATGAGTGCACTTCACTCAAATCACAACTGATAGCCAAACTGTCCCTTTCACCTGTTATCTCAACTGGGTCTCCACTGGATCTGACATGCATGTAGTTAACAATGGTAAATATTCAGTTGCATGTGAGATCACTGATTGTGAATTAATTAATAATTAATTCACTGAACTCTCACTAGTCTTAGTTCAGTTACAACTAGTACAACTGCAATTAACTCACTTAACTGAGTTAAACTACTTCACAACTCACATAACTACACTTATAACTCTGTTACAACTTCAAGTCACTTAGTTACAACTAATTTGACTTCCATGTCCCACCAATCAACCTTTGAACTCAAATTTCCTATAGCTAGTTGATTTTCCATTTCAGTTAACTATTTTCAAGTAATTATGAGATAATAGATTAACATTTATTGTCCAATTTATTTAAGGTAAAAATAAATTAGACACACATTTCTTGTTGACTTTTCAACACTCCCTCTCAACAAGAAAGGGATTATCCTTCACCCCAATCCTATCTCTATGGTATTCAAATTTTCTCTCGGTGAGCACCTTCGTCAGAATGTTTGCATCCTGATCTTCTATAGGAATGTACTGAAGTAACATGATCTTCCGCTGCACACAATCTCTAAGATGATGATACCGGATATCTATATGCTTAGATCTATCATGAAACACATGATTAATCGAGAGTTTAATGCAACTCTGATTATCACAATGAATCACTGTCAGATCTAAATGAGAACCAAACAAACCAACCGAGATCTTTCTCATCTAGATAGCCTCACATGCAGCTTGACTCGCTGCCATGTATTCTGCTTCCACTGAACTGAGTGCCACAAATATTTGTTTCTTGCTGTACCAAGAAAAAACTGTAGATCCGATACTAAATATCCCCCTTGATGTGCTCTTTCTGTCCATTGGGATTTCTGCCCAATCTTCATCCATGAAGCCATGCAACTTCACCTCATATGTTCATCTGTACCATAAGCCATACTCAGATGTACCCCTCAGGTATCTCAGGATATGTTTACTCACCTTCCAAAAGAGCTTGGTAGGCTTAACCATCGCTTGACTCAACTGGTTAACCGCATTACAAATGTTCGGTCTCGTATTCACTAAATACATTAGCGAACCCACTAACTGTCGATAGACAATAACATCCACTACCTTTCCAGAAGTAACATCCTCTTTCCTCCATTTTTCTAGAAGAGGAGTATCCATGGGTTTGCAACCCTCCATGTGAAACTTACCCAGTATCTCCCTTGCATACTTGGCTTGAGACACAAAAAGTTCACCATCTCGCTGCCATATTTACAATCCAAGGAAATAATGAAGACGACCCAAATCATTCATCTCGAATTGCAAGGTCCTCCTTGCATGAGTGTATCGACTGCTCATCACCAGTCAATATTAAATCATCAACATAAAGAACAATGATTAAAAGCTTACCCTCCACCACAATTTTCCATGCACTGTTTTTGACAATGGAGTCATACTCGTCCACCATTGCATCAACCCAAGTGGGCTCCTGTACTACTTCCTGAAAGGAATATGGTTCATTCAAAATACATTTTCTCATGAGATCCATGTATCTAGTAAATCAATCAGGAGACTATCTCTGTCTGTGCTGTGAAGTAGGGGCTCCTACATTCTGTGCAACATCTAGTCTCAATCTATCAGCTTCTGTGGTGCATTTTTTTTCATTTCTGATGGATGGCTCTGCATGATTGGCTTCCTCCACTCCATGAACCTCCTCATGTGGCTGATCCCCATCTTGAGACTCATCTTTGGGAACCAACAGTTCCTCCTTTGCATGCAAGTCTAGCTCCCTCTCAAGCGACAACCGCATGGATTTCCCCTCATCAAATTTTATATCCCGTCACGTAAAAATCATCCTACTGTTAGGAAAATACACACAATAATTATGGGGTGTTTTTGTGTACCCCACAAATATCCCAACTTCAACAGTCGGTTCCAACTTCTTCCTGGCATCCTTGGTCACATGCACATAAACAAATGAGCCAAAAATCTTAAAATGAGAAACATCATGTTTCTTACCAATGAAAGCTTCTTCAGGTGTACTCATGCCAAGTACTCTATGAGGACAACAATTTTGCACATAAACCGCAGTATTGCATGATTCCACCCACAAATGAATTGATAGGCCCTGATCATGCAACATCGCTCGTGTTTCACCCATGATCATTCTGTTCTTCCTCTCCATAACCCCATTTTGCTGTGGGTTATGAGGCGCTATGAGTTCTCTTCGAATTCCTTCTTTGCTGCAGAAGTATTTGAATTCATTAGAGATCTATTATCCACCATTATCACTCCTCAGATCTTTCACTTGCTTCCCTGACTCTTTCTCCACCAATGCTTTAAACTCACAGAACTTTTAGAATTTTTGATCCTTCTTCTGCATGAAGAAGATCCAGTATTTACGGGAAAATTCATCAACAAAAATAACATAATACTTATGTTTTGTTGTTGAAGCAACCGAGAATGGTCCACAGATGTCTGTGTGAACTCTCTCCAGAATCACTGAAGCACAGTTCTCCTTTTCATGAAAGGTGGACTTTACATACTTCCCCATGGTGCAACCCTTGCACTGATCTAACTGAGCAAGTGTTCCCATTGGAAGTCCAGTAGATATTTGCTGCATGATATTAAAGTCTCCATGGTGAAGATGACCCAATCGCCTGTGCCATAATTCGCCCTCATCTCGGCTCACCACTTTTTCTGTCTTTCCTATAATGGCAGCGCAACCATCTACCTCCAAAATGTAGAGATTCTTAACTCAAATACTTATCTTCTTGACTTGACCCGTTGTTTTATGTTGCAGGAAAGATTTTCCATCGCTGAAAACAACGTCATAGCCTCTGTCCTCCAGCATTGCAACTGAGACCGTGTTTTTCTTCAGACCTAGAACATGAATAACATATTTTAATTGAAATGGTTTACCTGAATCCCTCTTAAAGGTAATGGAACCAATTCCAGTCACACAGTATCGTCCATCATCGCCCATCTCTATATGCATTTTGAGATCTTTCTCCTCCAAGTCACTGAAAAGGTCCTTATCTCCCATCATGTGGAAGGGAGCGCCACTATCCAAATACCACATCGATCCCAATGCACTTGAAGCCATGCATGTGATCAAAGATAATTCAAGTTCAAATTGTGAGGCAAGGGTCTCACCAGCTGCAGCTCCAACGTTCTTATTGTTCTTCTTCTTCTGTGGACAGTTAGTAGCGAGATGCCCATGTTCGTGACAGTGAAAACACTTCACTTTGGACAAATCCATCTTCTTGACTTTAGACTTGGATTTTGAAAGGAATTTCTTACCCTTCCCTTTCATTTCCTTGGTATCCAAAGAAAAATCCTCTTCATCATCATTCTTTGATGAAGATCCATCTCTGGTGTTCCACCTAAACTCCCCCTGCACTAGATCTGAGCATATTCGTTCCCAAACTTGCAATTTTTCCCTTCCATTGACAGAGTCTTGATAACTGTGAAAACTCTTGGGAAGTCCTAGGAGAACCAAGCTCACCAAATCATCATCAGTGACTATTATTCCCACACTCCCTCGCTCATCCTAACATTGGAGAAACTTCGTGAGATATTTTGGAATGGAGTCGCCCTTATCCATATTGATCTTCCTGAGTTTATCTTTGAGCGCCAATTTCCTATGGTTTCTTTTGTTTTGGAATAGATCCGTCAAAGCCTTCCACATTGCATATGGTGTGGATTTCCCATGGAGGTTTGAGACAATGTGGTCTCGTACTCCCTCCAACAGGATTCTCCTCGCCTTTGCCACTTTCTTTTTCCATGCATCAAGATTTGCAGCGTCTGCAACATCTGGCTTAGGAACATCTTTGTTAATGAATTCCTTCAAGCCATTGTCTTCGAGTATTGCCTCCATCTTGTCCTTAAAAGCAATGTAGTTCGAGATTCTCTTGAGTGCATACTCTAACCTCAATCCATTGAAAGCCATTTCGATCTTGAATCAGCTGTAGCACCAAGGAAGGATTTCTGCAAATTCAAATTCTATCCAATCACAAACTCAACTTCTGCAATTTCCTGTGCTCTGATACCATGTAGAAATTTCAATACAAATTATGTATTTCCTAGATTCTCCTGATATAACAATTATATGCCACTTTTAAATACATAATCGCTTTTACAAATATTCTTGCGGAATTTAAACCACGATCGCCAATTGCAATATCAAGAAGAAAGATCAATCACACATAACACAAATGTTTTACAGGGAAAGCATAAAGATAAAAACCCCACTATCATATATTATGTATATATCATGGATCATGAAAAAATATCATACAAAACTCTAATCCAAGAGCTCTCAGTACAATATACAATCGTCTCACACTGTCATGAAAAAATTGACAAATTCATGTGCCAATTTACTGCTCCCAGACAACCTGCTTCCTCTACGCAATCCCTGCTAATGGAAAACCTGCAAATGAATTCGAATTCATCTTGTCTAGGCTGTGCATTCCTCATGGGCACATCCATTATGTGTGTGATTTCATGAGTGCACTTCACTCAAATCACAACCGATAACCAAACTATCCCTTTCACATGTTATCTCAACTGGGTCTCCACTGGATCTGACATGCATGTATTTAACAGTGGTAAATATTCAGTTGCATGTGAGATCACTGATTGTGAATTAATTAATAATTAATTCACTGAACTCTCACTAGTGTAAGTTCAGTTACAACTAGTACACCTGAGCTTAACTCACTTTACTGAGTTAAACTACTTCACAACTCACATAACTACACTTATAACTCTATTACAACTTCAAGTCACTTAGTTACAACTAATTCGACTTCCATGTCCCACCAGTCAACCTTTGAACTCAAATTTCCCATAGCTAACTGATTTTCCATTTCAGTTAACTATTTTCAAGTAATTATGAGACAATAGATTAATATTTATTGTCCAATTTATTTAAGGGAAAAATAAATTAGACAAACATTTCTTGTTGACTTTTCAACACATGTGACAGAATAATGTTGTGTAGGATTATAGGCGTGTAGTGCAAACACACTAAACCCTGGTGCTGTGTAGTGCAGTGATTGTTATGTGCATAGAGTAATGGTGCATGACACAAAATTTGTTCTCAACAAAGATTTGCATGCAACAAAAATGTATGCACATTGGATAGTGGTGCCAGGAATATGCGCTATGTTCTAGTGTTGTGTATGAAAAAATGACACATACTAATAATTGAGAAGTAGTGCACACGAAGTCAATTGTGCATTTAATCTTCCCAAGAAATAAGAAGATAGGGTTCTAGAACTTTATGGAAATTGAACTGTACATAATTTCATGGTTTTGTTAAATTGTTTAGCTTAACAAATTTTGTTGGATGCACATTTTGTAGAGTTAACAACATTAGATTAGAACAAGATTAGCAAAAGTTTAAAATCATGGAAGATGTGTAGAGAAGTTACAACCATGAAGAAGAGATTAGATGAATGTATGTCCATATGGGTAATGAAGGTACAAATTCAAATGGACATGGAGAAGGTAAAGAGGCAAGCATGAACTTGGTGGAAACCATAAAAAGTTTGCAAAGGGATGTTATGAGTCATAAAGCTGATAATGAGAGGCTTATGAAAGCCAAGGAGCATTAATAAAACTTCAACATCAAGATAATGTAGAGCTTGGACAGAATAAATAAGAAGATGGATAATAAATCTGTGTCAAGCAGATAAGGGAGACATAAGTCTCATGATAAGAGGGGAATAACAATGCACAACATAAGTGTTGGTAGTCAATACTGCCACTCCAAGGAATTCCACTAGGATAGTGCGCAATAGTTCAAGTACTCATAGGAAGCATAAGAAGAGGACTGGGGTGGATGAACTTCAGGGGGAAATGAACAAAATCAAGTCTCCTACTTTTGATGGGGAATACAATATGAAGATGCAGAGACATGGATGCTAAACACGAGGAATTATTTTCAGTTGCATAACTACTCTTCATAGGCATAAGGTAGAATTGTTATTTATCAGCTCAAAGGAAAATCATCCATGTGGTGGGACCAATTTTTGCAAGTACAACATATTGACGAGAAAAAAGTGACTTGGAGAGAATTCAAGAGGTATTTTCAAAGGGAATAATTGACTAAGAGATAAGGGAAGAACTCACAAGGAATTTTGAAAAGCTATGCTGATAAGGGCATAACTCACAAGGAATTTAATATGGGTGATCATGTGTTCTTGAAAGTAAAATTCAACAAAAGTTCCCTGAGTTTGGGAAATTTCTCAAAGCTAAAAACTCATTTTTGTGGGCCATTTAAAATAACGAAAATGATTGAGATTGTGGCATACATGCTTACCTTTCCTGCATCAATGCATATTCATAATGTATTCCATGTATCCTTGCTTAAAAGATATATACCTGATACTAATCATGTCATTGATAGGAATGTGATTCAGGTGGAGCAAGAAGGTGGTTTTCAAATGCATCCAGTGCGCATATTGGATCATACGATCAAGCAACTCCAGAATCGATCCATAAGACTAGTAAAGGTCCAATGGACCTGGTACGACCCTAAGGATGCAACTTGGGAGCATGAGGATGCTATCCAGGCATAATACCCACATCTTTTTGAAATTTTGGTTGTACATGTGTATATACTGCACTTATGACAATGCATAAAATAAGGGGGAGGGGATTGTAATACCCCTAGGCTGATCCCCAATTGCACATATAAATGTAATTGTACTTTACTTATAAGCTGGTGAGCCGAAGTAACAAGATCCTTCGTTTGATGCTGCACACATTAATTCAATACGCGCGATTATCATACCAAAGAATTACACACAATTTATAAAATGATATAACATGCAATTTAATGCATACAATGCGCACCTGTGGAAGTGAGAAAAAATGGCACACTAAAAGAGGAAAAAATGAAGTTTACAATGCACACTGGTAAAAGCGTGCAAGGAGCTACACACTAATAGAAGATCCTTACAGGATGGTGCACACTTCAAGATTCAACACACATATTTTGGAGACCAATGAACTTTTGTATATATATGTCGATATGTAATGGGCACCTGTGTAAGGGCATGAGGGTGGCACATTGAAGAAAGAGTGCGCCCAACCCAGAAGTTCCACATGCACTGGTTTTAGTGTGCGATCTGTGTATTTTGAGGCTGGTGAGATTGGATGCAAAAGATAAGTACTTCTGTACTGATATTGTAAATCTAATCACCTGCAAATATAATGAAAAAACATCACCACGACAGATGGACCATGTAAAAGAGTTAGAGGGGATAACTCACTAGTTGAGGTTAAGGGGGATGGGTTAAAGGGGCTTAAACCCAAAAATGAATATTATATTAATATTTCTTAAAAAAGAAAAAAAGTAAGGATATTATTATATCCTAAGTCAAAAGGAGGGTGACGTGTGGATTGAAGGAATTTTTCAACATGACAAGTGTCAATTGGGAACATGTGGAATGAAGAAAGTTCCCAACATGACAAGTGTCAATTTGGGAACATGCATTACTATAGTTTGGGACTTAGTCCACTCTGGTATCATCATCAATCATCCATCATTTTATCACCACGAGCTATGATCTGTAGACGACTGTTCTATCATAGAATTGGAATATTCTATCACTGAACCCGATTGTTATTATGACCAATATTCTGTTGTTACTATTGCAGATACCTAGACGTTTCTTAGCTTGGAAATCTAGATTGAAGAGGTGGGTTGTCAGGCCTGTGAGACAAATTGCATTTTTTTCGAGTGAGGGAATCACAGGGAATTCTTTTTGGAGGTGCCAAAATGCAACTACAGGGCTCTGAGACTTCCTGTCTGACTTGTTGCTGAAGCCCTGGAAGGGAAGTGGGGCAGTCGAAGGACTGTTGAGCAGAGAAGGGGCACACTTCCTGGGGTGGGACAAGCATGTGGGGAATGAGATATTGTAGGCTGTCAGTGTGAGTTGGCACCTGTGAAGAAATTTCTTGTGTTGAGTCACCTATGACTGAGTTACCCGTGATTGAGTTTCTTGTTAAGTGTGATACTTTAGCCTGGTTGGGAACCGTTACCCAAGTGGAGTTTAGCCCCAGCTTGGGGGTGACCCACTGTTGAGATTTATGAACAGTGCAGTCTAAGGTTGGGAGGAACGTGGAAGGTCTACATGTAGTTGGTGACATTTATTCAAATATAAGTTCCAATTTGTGTATATAATCATGTTTTGTAGTAAAATTATACATTTGCTTTCATGGGTTTCCTTTGTTTATGTTGTGTGTATAATTTTGTTATGAAATATATGTAACCAGGCATTTCATAGTACTTATATGTTTTAATTAATAACAGAGAAATATTGTGTAATTGTTGGTAATGGAGACATTATAACATGGTATCAAATTTCAAGAAGGTTTTAAGTGTCACAACCAGTTAATGTTTGGTTAACATTACAAATTGGAAGAAGAAAGGAAGACATATAAGTTTTTGGCATAATATGCCCAACCTGGGTGGCTGGGTATGTTACACTCATTAACCTTCTTGTACCTACAAAACATAAACATTGTTTAAGTCCATATAAAAAAGTTACCATCCACATAAATACATGGGCTACCAACCGCTACATTCATGGGTTCTCTTGGAAACATTTTCTCGTACATGGTTCATCAACCATTATTCCATCACATGTCTTCATACATGTACCTTTTAGTCCCTCTGCATCATCATTAGTCACCGTCTTGGGTTTTGTTTGGCTTACCCATAATTATACTCTTAATACACCTGCATAAAAAAGACTCTAAAAAATCTTGGACATTGTTGTGGGGAAAATTGTCCATAATCAAATAGTGGAATATGTCAACATTTTGTTTAGATGTGAAATGTGTCATGCCATGGGCATGTCATAAAGGACTACATGCAACTGTGTATGAGGAAAGTGTGGAAAGGAAAAACTGTAAAGAGGTAAGGGGGAGTTTCAAGAAATAAAAAGGCATCTTTAGGTGGTGAGGAAGAAAATGGTTTATTTGATTTTGTCCAATTCCCTAGCCCAAGAAAGGTGAGTGAGGATAAGGGCACAATATTAAATTTTTCTAAGGTGTATCTAGATCTTGAGGGGGGAAATGAATAAGATATTTAGGAAATGATAAGGAAAATTCCCCCACCTGAAAAGATTGATTCTCAAGGGCAAGGTAGAAACTCCAACTTGCAAATTTTTAAAAGGTAAGTGAATATTGTTCTATTCATATTACAACTTTCCTTTAAAAATGATATATTCAATTTCAATTAAAGGCCAGGTGGCCCATCCTAGTAAACATGGGTAAAAAACCCTTGAGGGGTATGAGGGGGAATGGAGGAGTGGAAAAATACAAAATGGGGTAGGGTACCCATATTGGTTCTTCAGGAAAATAAAATGATAATTCTTCATTTAAGGACGAGAAGTCAAACTGTGAAGGTTCTCATGATTCATCCCTTAACCCATTAAATTTATCTCAAAATAATCCTTAGCAATTAGGAAATTGTACCAAGTCTAGATACCTATTGAGACCTAGGAAGGGAGAAAATTTTGTTGGAAAAGGGGGAATTAAGGGGGGTCTAGGTTTATATGATGTAAAGGACCCATCCTCATCAAATGAAGGGAGGACGTCCTTCCTCCAACATTCTCAAGTAAAATCCATAAAAGAAATTCAATGGGAAAAACAAAACT
>ML824371.1:77545-108531 GCA_009831015.1 Picea engelmannii | reverse complement strand
TCAAGATCATTTGTCTCCTCAAGCACATTGGGTACATTGTTTTTATAAGAATAGCCATAACAATAATTTAGTTGTGACCCAAAAACTAAAACCTCCCAAGAAACCAAATTCTGGTGTGCTACTTCCTAGTAAGCCCATGGCCTCAATCACTATAAAGGAAATGGTGCAACCATACCAAGCATATTCCTCTTAATGAGGAGGTAGGAAGGTGTGTTCCTTAATACCCGTTTTGAAATCCTAGGTTTCCCTTCCTCTCAAGGAAGCTAAGAAATATCCCAAGGTCCATAGAATGGAGGATCGACTCCATACTTTGATGTTCAAAATCACAATCACCTTGAACTTGTATGAACTCTTGGTTGGGATGGGTGAAATTTTTTATGAAGATAGTGTCTAAGATAATATGGAGTGTATAGTTATCGATTCCCAATGAAGGTATAATCATTTAATGCCACGGGTCTCATACATTGCTTAAAAAAAACTATGGTCTATAAAATAAGGATCTTGTTGTTTTTGTATTCAAGAAGTGAATATTGTTGGTTTTTCTATTTATTTAAAAAAATTCTAAATATTATTTGGAAGCATGATACTTCTTTTATGACAATCCATATTGAGGGAATAGGTGGTGTAGTGACTCTTGCGTCCTTTTTCATTGGATGGGAATTGAAAACTCTCAAACATTGGTTTATATATATATATATATTTTAAATTTGGATGACCATATATTAGGCTCAGCCAACATACATGCATCCAATGACATGGAAGAGAAATCCCATTTTTGGAGATGGATGATCGATGAGTTGTTGGAATTCCACTAGTTAATTTGTGGGGATTGCAACATGATTGATGTGAAGGAGGATAAGGAAGGCTTGTTGTAGGTAAAAGTATTTCAAGGAGAAAAAATGTCTAGAATGGCCCTAAAATATAGGTTTGGGCTTTATCATCCCAATAAGTTTAGGAGGAAAGAGTCATTTAGTTATGGTTTTTGAGATTCAAATACCAAAAGGGAAATGAAATATTCCTCAAGAGGATGGGCTCTACAATATTGTTTCAGTGGGATGATTTTTGTTTTGATTGAAATGGGCATAGACCCATGCTTGCACTAGGTGAGGTCTCTTAATTCACTTGCATATCTATTTCTATGTATCCTATGGAGCATACAATATGGGTTCAAAAGTATTGATTTATTTTAAATCTATTCCCCTAAAAATTAGAGCTATATAAATTATACTAAGAGGATTAAAAACCTCCTTTGTTGACCCATATCCATTTGATGAGTCCAAATTTCCCAATGGAATTCAAAACATATTCTTAAAACAAAAATACAAAATTAATTTAAACTTAAATTGATTCTATGTAAGTGTAAATCTATGTAGTTCTACTATTGAATATTTAATCATCACAACAGGAATTTAACAATAACCATACACAATTTAATATCCACATAATACACATGTGTTTTTAAGGATAACCGTGACAGGGAATAAAATCCATTTATTTTCAATATTAGAGAGAATTTGACCAACAAATATTTACAATTTCAATCTTTCACCCCCTTTGGAATTTGACATCCACATGGCTACTGTTATAGTGGTTGATACTCTTGGTACCAATATAGAGGTTTATCCTTTCTAAAGAAACTGCGTTCTACTTTGATTTGTGACAAATCTCCATAGTTGGTTGGTTTTACCTCAATTGAATTTCTCATTTGATCCCAAATTGATGCTTTGAGCCCTCAAACCATCTAATTCTCGATCCCAATATTGTTTGTAGCCTGTCTTTAATTATACCTTCTACAAAGAACCAATTATGGTACATTCAAATGATTTAAGTCTTTGAAATAAAAAAATGATTTTCCTTCCTTGAGTAACAAACACTAACTATCTAAATACCAAACAAATAGTTAAATAGTTACTATTGATATGACATACACATGGTGCACATGTGATGCTTCAAATCTAGTCTTCACCCATGCACTTGGTCATTCGATTGAGGTTTAGATACACGTCCTCAAAGAAATCATTATGATTGGTCAAGCTCCATTGAAATTGTCAATTGCATACTAGTAGATTAATATTGCTATCAACTAAATCTTTGTTTAACCTACTCAATGTCAACCATACTCCTATCAACAACTACTCATCAAACATTAATAGAAAATTTCATATCTATGTTGATATACTTCGTCAACATGCATTTTTTTTTTTCTGTTCCCTCAAAATTAATATGCTCTTTAGTCCATTCCTCCTAGTTAAGTATATCTCAAATTATTAGAGAGAACACATTGAAAAATTGCACACAGGGTAGCATATCTATCATTTTTTGAAATGGGGCAAGGATTGTGTGGAAATTACAAAGTTTGTTGTTATAAAACACTACTTGAATAATGACAAAAACAATGGGTTGTTCCAATCAACTTGTCTATCTATCATAAGGGTGGAATTAAAGATAAAAATAAGAGATTTGGATGCATTTATGGAAAATCATGTAGCCTCCATGTCAAACCAACCAGCATCATGTGAGATGGCGATATCATTTTCTCTTTAATGGTAGAGAAATGAAAAGAGAATTTACAATATACAATGGATAAATGTGAATAAAAATTTGAGCAACTTAGAAGGAAATAACATGGTCACAATGCAAACACAATAATAAAAAAAACTGATGGCATACATCTATCATACCGGTAGTTAGATCCTCCGACCCAAAAATTTTTAGAATACGGTTTGAACTTTGCCATTGTTCCAAATATAATTATGGTAAAAGAGTGTATTCACAACATTGAAACTGCCATCAAATATCTCTCGGTGGACTCCATTGAAGCTATTAGATAGGAATGCGTAGTAACCATTAAACGAGCCAAATTACTACAAAATAAAATTAACAAAGAGTAAGCATTATCATTGAGAATGTTAAAATGAACAATAACATAAAATTCCTAAAGGAAGACAAAGAAAATTGTGTTGGAATACTGAGAGGGGGGGTGAATCAATATGAGCACCTTTTTCCACTTTCAACCACAATTATAAACTTCAAATTTATCAACAATATATTATTTATGATTGCATTCAATGTATTATGAGCATATAACCATACACAATACCATTCAACAACATCACATCAAATACACAGTACACCAAAATTTACGTGGAAACCCAAATGGGAGAAAAACACATAATGATTTCTTATATATATCAAGATTACATTCATCGGAAGAAACAACTTCCCAATTATCCAGCTACAACTAGAAGGAGGCTCCAACCCCCTATTTACATGCTCCAACCTAAAGAAATCTACAACTCTCTGATTTATCAGCTACAACTGGAAGGAGGCTCCAACCCCCTAGTTTACAGGCTCCAACCCGAAGGAAGATCCAAATCCCTGTATTCTATGGATCCAACTAGAAGGAGGCTACAACCCCATGATTTACATGCTCCAACCTAAAGAAACCTCCAACTCCCTGAGTTCTCTGGAACCAACCAGAAGGAGGCTACAACCCCATTTCCTTGCCCTGTCCTGCTACCCTGAAATATAAGTGTAGACTAAACCTGTCACTACCACTAATACTGTCTCAACCTGTCACATCGATCTGTCAATGTCAACTTGTCACTGTCACAACAACATGTCACTACGACTTTCATTGACACACCATCTTAAACCTATCACCATCACTGACACTCGTCATCAACGAACCCAGATCCAAGATCACCAAGAACACCTCTCAACCAGATGCTCAATATAATAAAAAAATCTCTTTATTCAAGTGCCAAATATATACCAATCATGTACCAATATCACCAACATGTATCATGCCATCACAAGATGAATGTACCAAAATACCAATGATATGTATCTAACCGTGTACCATGTACCAACATCAACCATGTATCACAACATCAACCAAGTACCAAAACTGTACCATACCAAGTACCATACCATGTACCAAACTTGTACTATACCATGTATCAAACCTGTCCCATATCATGCATCAACAATGTACCAAAACCTGTACCATATCATCAACCATGTACCAACATGTGCCATAAACCATGTACCATGAAATGTACCTCATACATGTTCCAACACCATGCACCTAAGATGTGCCTCAAGTATGTGCCAATGCCTCAATAATATACCAAACATTCCTCAAGGATGCACCATAACATCATCAACATGTAACCCTAAAAAATAAGCACACAAACATACATGTAATCATGTAGTCACCCTGTTGTATCAAATCTCAAATAAACATACCTTTCTAGGCATCAACAACTAGGTACAAGCATTCTCCCTCAAATCTATCTTGTCCTTGCAGGACCAAGATCGGTTGTCATGCGGGGTCTCGCGTGACAAACACTAATGAACCCGCAGGGGTGCCTCACGAGACACTAGTATTCTGACCCGCGGGGGTCAACCAAATTAGGGATTCTTTAGAGAAACCCCCCCACACCTGCAATCCTAAAATTGTCGCACTTATCACTCTTTTGGTGCCTCATATTTCACTGTCACAAACTCACTAATATTTCACTTACTCACATAGAAGATATTCAAAAAAATGTGTGTGTGAATGTACTTATGAGAGACTCCTTGAGGTGTATTTATACTTTTTCTAAGTAACCTTTTTCCTTATCTTTAGGGCTTCTTGAACTTTCTTGTTACAACCACTTTACCATTTCATTAATGACTTGTAACCAATTAGGGGCTTCTCAACCATTCTTCAGGGCTTCCAAATTCATGAGGGAATACCTCCTTAACTGTGAGGAATCATGTGGCATACCACGTACCATTGGAAATAGAATGACGGGGAATTAATCAAGAATTCATCAAATGCACCCATCGCATCTGTTGACATCAACCACTTCTATTGACATCAATGAAAACCAATTGTCCAACAATACCCCCCTTTGGAATTGATGACAACACTTATACTCCAAACATTGATGGAAACACTCATACTCCAACATTCATGCTCCCCCTTGTGACCATCATTCCTCATCGATGTTTCTCTCTTCATATTTTTCTCTCCTCCTTTGACATCAATGTAAACCAATATCTCTCTTTGGGGTTTCTCCCCCTGTATTCATGCTTCTGTTCCTTATCTTTTGATCTTTATCTTTCTCCCCCTTTGATAAAAGGGTAACTCCCTCTGACGATATACCTTCTATGAACAATCTCTCTTTGTCTTCATGCACTCCCCCTATCTTCATGCTTATGATATTTTCTCTTATGATTTTGTTTCTTCTCTTCCCCTTTGGCATAAGGGTAACTACTTCTAATGGTTTCTCCCCCCCTTTCTTTTTTTTCAATATGTTGTGTAGTTTAATGTGGGGCTTCCTATACCTACTTTTTTCCCTCTCTTTAGGTGCTTCTTTTCCATTGGCGCTTCCTCTTGTAATTCACTGACATATATAAAAATCATTCAAACTTACTTGAATTCAAATCTTCATGGCCTGCCATGTTCATTGCTTAGACATCAATGAATATACTATTCAACAATTTCCCTCTGACGATATAACTTCTGTTGAAAGTTTCTCTTCCTTGTTCTCATGTGCCTTCTACTGCTTTCCTTCCTATGACCAACTGATTCCACTTTTCAATATGATTTTATCCATTATTATATATCTATATATACCTTCCAATATCTCATGAATATATATCTATCCATATGTCATAAAAACTATCCATGATTATGCTGCTCAATTGTACACAATGCTGACCCATCTATCACTTTACTCTTCTAAATACCTTTTTATACTCCTGCTTTTGAAGCTGTCTTCGCAATCTACAAATCGAACTCTATATTTATGGAACAATCTGTACAAATGGCTCTATAAATATTCCCTATACAATCATGAACCTCTTCCTGTGTAATTTCTAGTTGATATCTACATAGGTATGTGTTCCAAAATCTACTCCTCAAACAATCAAACTGTTACAAGACATTATGCACTTTTTTCATTTCAAAATTTGCAAACACTCCATACTACTCAAAATATAGCTCTCTGTCTGTAGAGCTATTGATTAGACTCCCCCTGTTCAATATTCATATTTATTGGGAGTCTCCAAACCGGATGGCTTAGAAAAATACCCGCTCTGATGCATAACAATCTTGCTCTTCTATCATCTGAATTATGAAATCTTCCTCTTCATCATTTTCCTGAATTCTGACATCTTCTTCTTTGCCTATATATTCATCATGGTCTCACACTACTGCAAATACTAAGAGTACGATCTCTGGTACTTGTTATTCATTCATATGTCCTTCTTTCCTTTCTTTTCTTTTCTTGTTCAAGCCTTCTTGTATCTGATATCATTGTTTTCCTTCATGTAGAGCTTTATCACACTTCTACAATCACATGCTATGTATTCACAATTGTGGCATTTGTAACATTCAATGTTGTGTGGGGCCACATAAGCATCTCTTGTTTGAACACTTCTTCCATATGCTTTGCAATCTACAACTTTATGTCCAAAGTTAGTACAATTAAAAAATAACCATAAAAGAAGCTTTGATACCTGGAAGCAAATGATCTTCTTTGTGATGTAGTCCTTCTGAATTCATTCCTTAGTTGATCACGATCTTCTCTTCTATCATTTCCTTCACAATGATTGAATCTTCCTTGATACCTTAAAGTGGAGGGTCTTCTTTGATATCCGTCTCTTTGATAATCTTCTTCTTGAGTCTTATTCATTTATGGAATGTTCTCTTTTGAGGGCTTTCATTCTTCCTTCTTGATAGATATTTTGATTACTTTTGTATAACTCTTATCCTTCTCTTTATTCTTCCTTTCCAATAGCCTATAACCTTTCTCTTCAACTTTCTTTACTAGTGATGTGCAAACTTCCTTTCTCTTCAACATTCTTGTTGAGCTTGAAAACTTTAACTCTTAATGTGACAACTTCTTCTTCAAGATTCTCACAATGTTCTTATTTCTTCGACATATGTACCTTCATGACTTCTTCCATTCTCTTTGCTTCTTCAAGTTGGGTATTCAAGGTGATGATTTATTCTTCAAGTATTATTTATTGTTGATTGAATTATGCTTCAAGCTTATTTAAGTCGTCATATCTTTCCTTGAGATGGCTTGTTGGAATATTTTCTCTCTTCTCTGCTTCCTTTCTTTGTGCTATTATTTTTTCTTCCAAACACTCCTTTTATTTCAACTAACTTTTGAGAGTTTCTTCAATCACTTTGTCTTCTTCCACCCGAGCCTTTAGATTCACGATGACCTGCTGGGATTCTTCAAAACTTTCTTGAGAATCCTTCTCTTTCTTGACTAATTGTTCCTCAAGAGACTTGTTTTTCTTCCTTTCTTTTTCCAGTTCTTCTAAAACATGTATTAATTCTTCTTCAATATCTACTATGCCTTCTTCACAATCTTCTTCTTCTAAATCTGTCTGACATGATGAGTATCTTTCTTCTTGTTCTGTTCCTGCATCTTCTTTAATATGATATGGATCTGTGATGTTATGAAATCCCTTGGAATAGATATTATATAACTTATCCCAAAGTTCTTTAGCCTATAAACATTGTCCCACTCTGTCTCTTACCATATCATGTAATCTTTCCTAGATGAAATCCATTGTTATTTTGTTGTTTATTTTTAATTCCTTCTCGACTGCAGTCTTTGGATTCTTTGAACTGATGTATCGTGTAACAAATGAGTGACAAACATCATACCCTTGTTCTCCTATAAATGATTTCATCTTGTTTCTCCACATCTCATACGTCTAACCATTCTGACCATCAAAATAGTACTCCATTCTTATACAAATTGTTGTTGTCCATGATCTACCTTCTAGTGGTTAGATTGTTTTATTGAAGGACCGACTTTGATACCAATTGTTGGAATACTGAGAGGGGGGGTGAATCAGTATGAGCACTTTTTACCACTTTAAACCACAATATATATCATCAGTATATAATTTATGATTACATTCAATATATTATGAGTATATAACCATAAGCAATACCATTCAACAACATCACATCAAATACACAATACAAATTTTTTTATGTGGAAACCCAAATGGGAGAAAACCATGGAATGATTTCATATATATATATATATATATCAAGATTACATTCATTGGAAGCACCAACTTCCCAATTCTCCAACTAGAACTGGAGGGAGGCTCCAAACCCCTATTTATAGGCTCCAACCTAAAGGAATCTATAACTCCCTAATTTACCAGCTACAACTGGGAGGCTCCAACCCCTATTTTATAGGCTCTAACCTAAAGGAAGCTCCAACTACCTGTATTCTCTAGCTCCAACCAGAAGGAGGCTACAACCCCCTGATTTACAGGCTCCAACCTGATGGAAGCTCCAACTCCCTAAGTTCTCTGACACTAACTAGAAGGAGGCTACAACCCCCTTTCCTTTCCCCGTCATGATGGAATATCTCCCTAATTGTGAGGAACCACGTGGTGTACCACCTACCGTTGGAAATGACATGATGAGGAATATTGATCTATGTGTGTGTTACTTGCATTTACACAGTCCTTCATTTCCTTATTCCTCAAACAACTTCAGGTTCCATGACCATACTTCTGGGGGCTTCATGTAGAATTCATAAATACTTCATCAAATGCACCCATCACATCTGTTGACATCAACCACTTCTATTTACATCAATGACAACTGACTTACCATTAGTCTTCACCACAACTCTGGGGTGTCTTGACTTCTCCAAGGGTTGACATCAATGATAACCAACTGTCCAACAAATTCCACAACTATAATGAATATTGTGGGATATGGAAAAGACATACTTGAGGATTTGATAAAAAAGTGGAAGCTATAAAAAACTGAATGGGGATCCAAGTAATAAAATTGTGAGGGAGGTCTCCAATGTGATTAAAGAATCATATTTGGATAGGGTAACAAAATGAAATCACCCTTAAAAGTTGTATTGTGCCACAAATTTATGGATTACCATAGATCCATAAGGGGAACATCCCCTTTGACCAATTGTAATCACAATTTCCTCCCCTACATATCTTTTGTAAAGGTATATAGAAAAAAAAACCCATGTATCTAGTTGGTCAAACTGATAATTTTATTAAAGACTCAACCCACTGGGTAAATAATGTAAATAATTGCAGATTACAGAGAGCGATATTCTAATATTTTTTGAGAGTGTTTCATTATATACTATGATTCACGTTGTGGATGTTATTAAGGTCATATAAGAGATTAAAAATAAGGAGACATAGACACATTAAGGGTATGCCTAATATCAACTTGTTTCACATTTTGTGGAATTCTTTAAGAGTAGATATGAGGAGTGGAAATGGGATCTCCTATCTCACTCGTGGTAGCCAACCTATGCATGAAATGTCTGGAAAAACTTAACCATTGGAATCATTCCCTCTAAAATCCAAGGATTTGAAAGATATATGGATGATACCAATTTTTTCTAGCCTCATGGGAGAAGTGGTTTAGATATTTTTTTAGTCACTTAAACAACCAACATGAAAACATAAAATTCATGATGGAAATAGAAGAGAAGAACAATATACCTTTCCTCGACATCCTTGTCACCAAGAAATGTTATCGCACTTTGGTACACTGTTTTTATAGAAAACCCACACGCACTAATAGATATTTGAATGCTAACTCACATCACTTCCCTTCCCCAAAACTAGGAGTGATCAATGCATTGGTAACTTGAGCATTAAAATTTTTAGACAAGGAATGTGTGTAACAAGACCTGAATAATCTGGATGATAAATTCAGGATGAATGAATTTGTGGAAAACTAATTTAAAATAATCATGGCTAAGGTTAGAAGGACTAGTGGGAGGCGGAGGAATGATACTCAAATGAATATGATCTATCTTCCTTATATCAAGGGCATATTATATAAATTGGTTATAATGTTGAAGAAAATAAACATCGATGTGTAATTATCTCCTCCAAACACCATAAAGATATTTGTAGATTCAATCAAAGATATATCACCCCACACATGTACAAAAGGGTATACTCAATACCATGCTCATGTAGAAAAGTCTACATTGGTGATATGGGTAGGTTGATGAAGGTTAGATTCAAGGAACATGGAACAATTTGAAATGGAATGGAACTCAAAGATCTACCTTGATTGAATATTCTTCAAAAAGTATCCACCACATCTGTTTGGAAAACGCCAATATCATTGCAAAGATTGATTACTATGGGAAGCATAAAATAATAGAATCCATGAAAATTGAATTAAATCTAGATAAACTCAATATGAACTAAGGCTTGAAACTTAGTGACAACTAGAAGCCACTTATACATGTACTTAGAAATAACAATAGTTGTCCAATACAATCATGAAACTATATTAGGCCAGACTAACCCATCCTATAACTCAATTATGTGATAATTAAACTATATATTGGAGGTTGAGATTTTTCTATCCAGTGAGAATCAATTTAGTTGGTCTGAGCTCCTAATGATTATCCCAACAAGGAGTGAAACACATTGAGAATTATTCTTAACAACATATGCATATATTCTCCATTGAACCAATTTTTCTTGTGTATATATCATGTTTAATCGAGTATAATTTGATGGTTTTGTCTCCAATCGATTTTTGCATAGTCTATTTTTCCAAATCAAATGTGGTTAGTTTAACTCTAGTCTTATTTAACTATATGAATTTTTAGACAACGTATTACCCCATCCATTGTTCACATTCTCTATTTAATGTTCTTCAATATCAAAATCTATTTTTCGATCGGACCTCCCCTTTTCAGGATTTTATGGTCCCTTAAAAACTTAGACAACTTCTAGAGCTTAATTCTTAGTTAATACTCGTATCATATAAAAATGTTAAGAATATTTTATCACCCTTTTCAAGTCAATATGGATGATCAATTTCTTATTAAAAATTGAAAAAGTCATTGGGTTCACTTTTGAAGCCTGACTCTCATTGGATTACGAGTCTACCTAATATTTGACCTGCATTTGAAGTCTAGCTGATATGTTGAGTTTTCCTTCATTACAAATTTTACCATGTTGGTATTCCTCTATAGTGTGCATCATCCATCAAGTGTGATCCATTTACAAGTTTTCCCATGCAAGTATTCCTCCAAAGTATGCCTCTTATGACTTTGCCTTCTTTACAAGTTGTCCCAATTGCTAGTTTTCCTATGAAGTCTATCTCATCTACCTCATTTTCCTTCTTTATGAGTTTGCCAATTGTTGGTATTGTTGGAAATATCTATTCACTGGGGGGTTAAAGGCTCAGGGTTCATTAATATTTTACCAAAAAACCCCATAGGATCCAAGATATTCAATCTTTAGTTGAGAATAAATAAGGTCTCACTCGAGATGCCATGAGAATCACATAGACCATTAGTCTTGTACAGGGTGTGAAGGGACAACACATACATGAAAACTCAAGAGATAAACCATTCATTCATTCATTCATAGAATATTGACATATTACTATATAGAAGAACAAAAACAAACATACATCCAAACCATAACACGTGAAATGCACAGATAAAGGTATTCAAATTCTATTCATTCAATTCAACATCATTCAGATACAATTTCATGCATAAAGGCCAAAGCCTGCTCATAATGCATCAACAATCAATTATAACAGAGAGATGTCTTGCACTGAGATCTCTTTCTTCTCATTCATATCCATCTACTATCTTTGAACAATATACTTATGCAAAAAAGGTTACAAAACTAAACTTGGAACTCTCACTCTGTTCCAGATTACTTCTCTCTTACGATAATGAACTCTCTCCTTAATAAAAAAATCCTAATCGTTTACATATTTTCATGCATCCCCCCATATATTTTTTGAGGCATGGAAATCATAACTAACTTTTCAACTCATCTATAACCTCAAATATGATTGGCCAAGTTGTTACAAAATAAATTACAATGATTCTCGAAAGATACACTCAGATTTGGTTTGCATGTGATTTATTTAATGTACTTGTAAACAATACAAAATGATTTGGTGCATGTAGTGAAAAATTGGGTTGGCGCGCACAATACAAAATGGGTTGGTGCGCACAATTAATTCTTGGTTTTCACAAACTATGAAACTTGGTCGCTCCATGCATATGTTTCAGTGTGTGAGCATTACTGACTTGTAGTGCATGCATGATATTCAAACCTTAGGTGCCAATAGGCCCCCAACACTATAAGTTGGCTCATTCTCGAGCCAACGACGGAGTTTCGTTGATATCTCGTAGGTGAATTTTCTAGATCCATTGGCTGAACCTCCTGGGACGTGTACCACTACTCCTACTTAGGTAAAATCTATCAAACTGGGTGGTTTTTGTCATCATGCACCATAATTAGAATGAGTTGAGGATCCCCTAGAGATTAGATGTGAATGAGGCTCTCCACCTCTAGGATATCGACCTCTCGCTCATCGATATTTGTCTGGACTAGTAAAGGATATATGTCTTTCAACATATGGTCAAGAACTCTTGACACTATATGGGCCAAGGCCTACCTATAGGACTTGGAAATATCACCCCAATGACTTTTAATTATCTACTCAGGGTGATGTATCCATCATGCATGACCATTGTCTTCTTCCCATCTCTCTCAGGCTCACTAGTAGTGCGGAAGACACAGACAACTGCAACTGTTAGAGGGGGAAACTCGTAGAATTGGACTATCATATTCAACAAAGGTGTTGACCCATGGTAGTGGCATCATCGGCTCATGGCCCTTGGGACCACGTCAACGAAACCATTTGTTGGCCATATATATTTTTTGGGGGGTTAAAGATCTAGGGTTTGTTAACATTTTACCAACAAAACCCCATAGGCATTGTCATATTCAGTCTCCAGTCAAGGATTATAGAGAATTATAGAGACCATTATTCTTGTTCAGGGTGTGAAGGGACAACACACACATGAAACCTCCACAGATAAACCATTCACTCGTTCATTCATAACTTATTGACATATTAATATACAAAAGAATGTAAACATACATACATCCGAACCATAACACATGGAATGAAGAGATAAAGGTATTTAGATACCATTCATTCAATTCAAGAACATTTAGATAAAATTTCATGCATAGAGGTCAAATCTTGCTTAGAATGCATAATAATCAATCAAACCAGAGACATGCCATGTGCTAAGATCCCTTTCTTCTTATTCATATCCATCTAGACTATCTCTAAACAACAAACTTATGGAAATATTGTTACAAAGATAAACTTGGAACTCTCACTCTATTCCAAATTACTTCTCTCTTACAATAATGAACTCTCTCCTTATTAAAAAATACAAACCCTTTACATATCCGCATGCATCCCCCATTTATATAAAAAAGCATGGAAATCATAACTAACTTTCTAGTTCATCCATAACCTCTACCGTGATCGATCAGGTTGTAACAAAATCGGTTACAACGATTCTCAAAATACATGCTCGTATTTGGTCTACATGTTATTTATTTAATGTCCTTGTGCACAATACAAAATGAGTAGGCCTGTGTAGTGCAAACTTGGATTGGCACACACAATACAAAATGGGTTGGCACACACAGTTAATCCTTGGCTGGCACAAACTCTGAAACTTGGCACCGCTCCATGCATATGTTTCAACACACACATTATTGACTTGTGGCTTGTGCATGATCTTCAAAACTTAGGTTCCAACATGTATGCATGTGAAGTCTACCTCATTTACTAAGTATGAGTTCTTTACGAGTTTTCCCAAATGTTGGTCTACCTTTGAAGTTTTCCTCTTAAGAGTATACCTTTTTTACAAGTTTTCCCTTTTCTATTCCACCTCTTGTGACTATACCTTCTTTACAAGTTTTCCCACATTGAACTCAATGGCTCTTCACACACCTTGTCCTTCAACAAAGATTTACCCTCTATCTCATGAGGTGAATTTTGAACCTACTAATCAATGAAAAATCCATAACATCAATACAATAAACTTTCCAAGATATTATTTTGATGCCACAACTAAATACTAATGGTGAAGTTGATTTTGTATATTCCTCTTAACATACTTATTACAATTTCTATCACCACCCTTTTTGATGTAGGTGCATCACATACTCCACTCCTCTATATATTACTTCTCCATTCTCTCTCTGGCTTGGCCTTTTTATCCTTGGGATGAAGCTTCCAACTCTTCTCATCCTTATTCCCAATGTTGTTGCAATGATAGCATAAAGTATTCCCATTGCTTGCTTGAACACCATTTATTTTATTTTATTTTGGTTCTTCTTCCTCTACTATTTTCATTGTTGGTTTGGAGAGTGTTTCAAACAAATTGTCTTCTCCCTAAATCACCTTGGGTGTTTGGTGATGGGTTGCTTCTTCCAATACTCAACCACACAATTATTTTTTATTCCACATAAATAACATGGGTAAGAATACCAACATCAATATTCCTTATGGCCTCTTTTCTTGCAACAAAAGCAAGCAACAAGAGGTGAGTCTTCTCTACATACCTTTTCTCGCTTCCCTTGTGCTTGTTGGATTTCTTTCTTGGTCTTCCAATTAGTTGGAACATGTTGAGATTCTTGATACACCTTCATGCTATCCTCCTTGGAGCGCCTACATAGGGTTTTAATGATGGTTGTCTAGTAGATTCTCCTTTCTCATCCTTTTTGGCTGGTTCCTTCTTTGGAACTCCCTTGCTTGCTTCTTTGGCATCCAAAAAGATGATATCCTTAGCTAGCTTGTAAATTTATTGAGAAATGGTTAGTTGTAGAGGCGAATTGCATGGTTTCACTTTGGTTTTGATCTTATCTTAGGATGAATTATAGTATTCACTCTCTTCTTCTACTCCATTAAGATACCCAAGAACAATATGTAATGGTATGGTATCTATGTCTATGGGATTATTCTTTCCTTGACCATTATTTCCAATATCTTTCCTATTGTATCCTATTTTTTTCAACAACATAGAAACACATCCTTTGTTGTGCCTTCAAAACTACCAAAATATTTAGCTTCGACAAGGGGTGTTGATGAAGTGATTACCAAAAATTTCCTTGTCATGGTCTATGCATATTGGGTAGAATTGATCGAATATTCTCCCTTATTCACCTTCTCAATATCCTCTTTAAACTTAACTAAGATCCTTTTATAGACATGTCTTGTTGCAAATTCTCCATGGCATGGACATTCTACTCCTCAATGATTTCTGACATTTTGCAGATAAAGTTGCTATCTTTCACAAACAAAGATCCACGCTTCTCTAGTTTGTACATTGTTTTGTTAAGGAGTTTCACAAGGTTGTACAAAGAATGTATAAGTTTTTTGCAAGTCTTCATTCTTGTTCTCCAATTACCAAGGCTATTTTTCTCAATGATTCACTATCATGTCGAAATTTCTAGTCACAATCATTCAATTCTTGGAGCCTCTCTCTTTTCACAAATTTACCTATGGATTATTAGCTTTCAACTTCCATAATACTCAAGAAAACTACTTTTATACCAATGATCCATATCCAATGGGTGAGTAAAAACCACCCAACGATACTTAAAATGGATTCTTAAAACAAAAATACAAAATCCATTTAAACTTAAAATGTTTTTATATGCATGTGCATATTTGTGTAGTTCTCCTATTTAATATTTAATCAAAGTAGTGAAAATTAAAAACAATAACCATACACAATATCATTCACATAATACACATATGTTTTTAAGGAGAACCCTCATGTGGGATAAACTTTATTTAGTTTCAATCTTAAAGAAGCCAACCAATGAACATCTACAATTTTGCATCACCTTTGGGATTCCACATCCAAAGGGTTGAATTTATGGTGCTTGATACTCCTAGTAGTAGTGTAGAGGTATTTCTTTTCCTTGAGGAACTTCCTTCTACTATGATATGCAAAAAATATTCATTGTCATTGGGTATCCTTCCATCGAATATCTTATTTGATCCCCTAATATTCAAGTTGACCCTTTGATCCATCAAACCATCCAATTCTGAGCCCTTGTACTACATGTGGCTCTTCTTCAAGTAAACCTTCTACTATGATTATACTATAGTCTATTCAAATAATTTAGGTCTTTATAGTTAAGCAACCATCCACCTTCCTTAGGTAATCAATTCCAATTATCTAAATGAGAAACAAACAGTTCGATGATTATTGTTGACATGACATACACATGTTGTAATCTACTTAACCCCCAAAATTCAGAGCAATCACATAGAATGTAATAAAATACATGTGCAAAACCAAATAACATAAGAGAAAATAGATAACCCCTAATAAATATCTCTTGTATTAATAATATTCAAGAAAATAAAGCTATGTTTGCTTGCCTCTTCAAGGCAGAAACCTCTGAGAGAAAAGCTCCAAATACAATAAGAAGTCTTGATAAAACATTACACAACATTCTACTCAACATATAGCTATCAATAAATAATCTTAACTAAATGTAGGTCCACTTATAACAAGGTCCTACTTACTAATTTTGGACTTATTAATAAAGATGAGTCTATTTACAATGAGAGACTATTAACTAACTCTTTAGTGGGCCTTATTGTAACATCCTCATTACCCACAAACTCAGAAATTAACTCCGATACCACATTGTAGCATCCTCACCCCTCAAGTTGGGCTATGCCACAACAAAATTCTACCTCTGATACCATTTAATAAATAAAACAAGCACCACAACTGCAACAATTACGCAATGCAAATAACATACTATTCATGCATAAACATGTATAATAAAACATACATAATTTATATAATCATTCCAACAGTAAAATAACATAAAAACACAGATAATTTAACACTTGTGTTTTGAATGATTTACCAAATACGTGCAGACCTCAGACGTTCCTCCTAGCCATAGACTCTGCTAGTCATAACATCTCAGCAACAAGTCACCCCCGAGCTGAGGCTAGAAACTCTACCAAGGAAGGCTTTCTAAGCAAGAGTAAGGTCTAACTAGTGCAATAAAACTTAGGTTAAGGTACCAAATACTGCATATCCTACAACCTCTCATTTCGCACATCCTATCCCACCCCAGGAAGTGTACCCCTTCTCTGCTCAACACTCCTTCGACTGTCCCAATTCCCTTCCAAGGATTCAACAACATGTCGAACATAAAGTCTCAGAGCTATGTAGCTATTTTATAGTGCACATGGAAAACAATTCCCAACATTTCTCTCACCTAGAGATAATTCTCACAGGACAACTCACTTCTTTAAAATGCACACATGCCTAACAACCTGCTTCTTCTCCTCAAATTAACCAGGTTTACTGGTTACAATCATATCCAAGCTCCAAAAGTACAATACCAATGATGGATGGTAGGGAGAGTACAAATTGTAAGAGTGAATGAGATAATCCTAATAATAATAATGATGGAAAAATTTACTAAGTTCTTAATTTAAGTATGCATATTCCCAACTTGACACTTTTCATGTTGGGAACTACCTTGGGCTCCACTTGTGGTACATTTCCCACCTTGTAGGATATTAGGATATCAATATATCCCATAACTTTAGAGTTTATGAAATATTCATTTAATATTTCCTTGGCTTAAGCCCCCTCAACTTAGCCCCTCTTCCTAGACTCTTAACCCCCTTTTCCTTCTAGTGGAGTTCTAGGCACCCACACCCTTTTTTCTGGTTGGTCTGCAACAATGATGTATTTTATTAATAATCCGAGTGTGATTAAATATTACAATGATAGGCTCGCTATCCTTTTTAAAATCTAGGATTTCCATATTAATAAACACACAGGCACTCTGGCCCAAAATATCCAGGCTCACCAGCCTATATGTACATTGCCAATTAGGGTTCGACCTAGGGGTATTACATTCCCATCCCTCTTATTTATGCATTGTCCTCAGAGCATCCAAAAATATTTAAAAATATTCAAAAAGATGTGGATACTCCTCTCGCATGGCATATTCATTCTCCCATGTTGCATCTTCAGGACCATAAAAGGTCCATTGGACCTTTACCGACCCTATTGCTCGATTTCGAAGCAACTTGACTTTCTAATCCAATATGAACATCAAATGAACTCATAAGTCTCCTTCTTTCTCCACCTAAATCACATTCCAATCAATTACATGATTAACATAAGGAACACATTTTTTAAGAAAATACACATGGAATACATTATGAATGCATATGGATGAAGGAAGTGAAAGAATGTATGCAATAGGACCAATCCTTTCCAGGATTTAAAAGGGTCCACAATATCTCACTGCAAGTTTTGAATAGTTTCCAAAATTCAGGGAACTTTTGTTGGCCTTTACTCTTAAGAACACATGGTTACCCACTTTAAACTATCAGTGAGTTCTTCCCTTATTTGCATAAATTTTCTTCTTTCCTTGGGAAACCTTCAAATTCTTCTTTATCTTCACCATCCATTCTTCCATTTCCCTAACAAAACATGGCCCAACCACTGCTCTATCTGTTGGGTTATCCCAACTCACTAGTTTGTTGCACTTTCTACCATATAATTCCTCAAATGGATTCGTCTTTAAATATGCTCGATACCCATTATTATAGGAAAATTCAACCCATTATTGATACCCATTATTATTATAGATAATCTTCCCATTTTGATGGTTTATACATCACATACATACTTAGCATATCCTCAACCACTTGATTGATCCTCTATGTTTTCCCATTTGAATTTGGATGATATGTTGTGCTAAAGTTCATATTTGTCCCAAATCCTTTGAATAATCCCTTCCAAAAGTTTGATGTGAACTTGAGATATTTGTCAGAAACAATTGCCTTAGGCACACCATGAAGCCTTTCAATTTACCTCATATAAATATGTGCAATATTAGCTTCCTTGTGAGTTAGCTTCACTGGAATAAAATGTGCAACTTTAGTGAGATTATCCACCACCACCATGATGGAGTCATGTTGCTTCACAATTTTGGGCAGTTTGGTGATAAAATCCATTATCACCACTTCCCATTTCCACTCAAGAATGGGCAATGGATGTAACAAACCAAATGGGTGTATATGCTCGTCCTTTACCTTTTGACATTTAATACATCTAACAATGTACTCAACCACCTCTTTCATTATACCTGACCAAAAATATTAGCTCTTGACAACTGCAATTATTTTCCAGTATCCTGGGTGCCCAACATAAGGTATGTTATGCATCTCTCTCATCACCATATTCTTTAGATCCTGAGAATTAGGTACATATGATCTACCTTTGTACATGAGGATTCCATCCTCCCTTAGCTCATAATATTGAATTTTCTGTTGATTATTACCTTGTTGTAATTTTCCCTTCGTTTCCATATAGTGCTGATCTAATTTGGAAACTTATAAAAATCTATATTTCAAATCAGATTTGTACATGCTAATGGTTGTATCATGCATCTCATGCATCCTCCTGCTGAGTGCATCAACCACCTTGTTCTCCTTGCCTTTGATATGCTTTATATCAAAATCATACTCACTGAAGAATTCCAACCATATACTTTGTTTGGCATTCAAAGTTGGCTGTCTAAAAATATATTTTAGACCACTATGGTCCATTCTCAACTCAAATATTCTTCCCATGAGGTACTTCCTCCACATCTTCAAGGAATTCACTATGGATGCCAATTATAAATCATGAGTGGCATAATGTCTCTCATGCTCTTTTAACTTCCTTAATTCATAACATATCACATGTCCATTTTGACAAAGGACTCCTCCAAGCCCCTCCTTACATGCATCAATGCACACAAAAAAATATTCATTTGGATCAACAATCCATAAGACTAGTGCACTTGTTAATAAGTTTTGCAAGTGTTGGAAACTTCTTTCATAATCAGGATTCCATTAAGATCTTACACCTTATTTTGCAAAGAAGTGATTGGATGTGCAATATTTGATAAACCTTTAATAAATATTCTATAGTAACTGCAAGTCCCATGAAATATCTCACCTCTGAGACATTCTTTGGTATTGGACATCCATCAATGGATTTCATCTTCTCAAGATCTACTGCTATCCCTTCCTCTGAGGTGATATGCCCCAAATAATGTACATGTCTCTGATAAAATAACACTTGATCAATTTTGCATACAGTTGATGCTCCCTCAATACTTGTAGCACCATCCTTGAGTGTTTCTCATGCTCTTGTTCAGAATTAAAGTGGATAAGAATGTCATCCAAGAAGACAATGACAAACTTATCCAAGTAATTTATGAAAATAATATTCATCAAACACATAAACACAAATGGTACATTTGACAACCCAAATGGCACTACTGTAAACTCATAATGGACATACCTTGTCCTGAAAGTAGTCTTGCTGATATCTTCTTCTTTGATTCTCACCTGATGATAGCCTGACTTGAGGTCAATCTTGGAGAATATATTTGCATCTTTCAGTTGATCAAAAAGATCATCTATCATTGGAAAAGGATACTTGTTCTTCACAGTCACCTTATTCCACTGCCTGAATTCAATGCATAACCTCAAGGTACCACCTTTCTTCTTAACAAATAATATTGGGGCACCCAAAGTTGACACACTTGGCAATATATACCCCTTTTTCAGAAGCTTCTCAAGCTGCATTTTCATTTCCTTCAGCTCTGGCGTGTTCATCCTATAAGGAGTCTTGGATACAGGGGCTGCTCCAGGCATCAACTTGATAAAGCTATCTTCAGTGGAAACCCAAATATCTCTTTAAATACACCCTCAAATTCTTTTAGGAATACATATTCTTCAATATTTGGTACTTTACCCTTAGGTGTATCTTCCATATCCACTGCAAATATTTGGAAACATTTCCTAAATATTTTCTTCACCTGCAAGGATGGGATTTCTCTGATGGTTATTGTCCTTGGAATACCTTGAACTGTCCTTAAGTTCTCATTCTCATCCAAGCAAGTAAATGCTTTGTTATAGAAGTCTAGGATAACATGATGCTTGTCCAACCAATCCATACCAATTAGGTAATCATATGAACCCAAATGTATGATATTGAAATATGCCTTTTTTCTTAGTCCATTCATGTCCATTGGACATTCCTTAACCATATCATTAATTCTTCTCTTATCTCTTGTAGCTAGCTGAACCAACCAAGATTTCCCAAGTTTGATTCTTATCAAAGGAAATCTTTCCACCAACTTAGGATCTATATAACGATGACTAGCTCCTAAATCAATCAAAATAGAAATATGTTGGTCATTCATCTCTCCTTCCACTTCAATCACATGGGATTGAAACTCAACTTGCTTATTGTCCAGGGTTGCATAGATCCTTGGCATGCTTTTGCCCATGTCCTCAACTATATCAGCCCGATGTACATTGTGAAAAATCCTCACTTTTTTTCCTCTATGAGGGAAATATATGTACATGTGATCTCCCTCACAACCCTAACATTTCATAGGTTGTTTCCTTGGCCTCTTTCCCAAAGATTCTGACATTCTGTCTCATTTTGAGTTGGATGCCCTTGAGAATTATTCTTGAAGAATGGTGGATTGTTCCCCTTCTTCCTCTACTCCATATTACCTTTTTTCTTATCTTCCCAAGCCTTTTGGAAGGTTCGTTTTCTTCTATACTGATCATAGAGACATTTATATCTCCTTATTTATTCATCCAATGTCGTGGGATCATCATACTATATCTTGTCACTGAATATTGATGGCATCCCACTCAGGAACCTTCAAATATTGATTTTTTCATCCTTTATGAAGTCAACATACTTCAACAGTTCTAAAATATCCTTCCATACTCGTCCATGGTCATACTCCCAAGCTTGAGTTCAAATAAATCCATCTTCCTATCATAATAGTGCTTGGTCAAGCATTTCTTTTGAAAATGATTTTTGAATTGTCTCCAAGTAAGTTTATTCTCATCAATGTGTTGTACTTGCACAATATGGTCCCACTACATTGATGCTTTTCCCTTTAGCTGGTAAATGACAATTCTTCCTTCTAGCTTTGGGGAATAATTGTGCAATTGAAAGTGTCTCTTCATCCCCAACAACCAAGTCTTTGCATATTCATCATTCTTGTGCTCACCATCGAAGGTAGGAGGTTTAATCCTATTCATTTCTCTATGTAGTTCATCACCCCATACTTCCTCTTATGCTTTCTGACAGGAGATATAATTGGAATGATGTATTCCCTTCTAGTTGAGTTCCTTTGTGAGTGATGACGATGTCTACCCACACTTATAAATTCTTCCCTTCTGATAGGTGATCTATGACTCTTGGAATTTCCTTATTCTATCTCCTTATCCCTTTTATTTTCTATTGGTCCAAGTTCTGCAATAACTTGATGTTGAATCCATATTTCTATTCCTTAGCCTTCATAAGCCTCTCCTTATCAACCTTATATAATTTCACATCTCTTTGCAGAATCTTAATAGTCTCCACCAAATTCATGCTCTCCTCTTTTCTTTCTCCATGCCCATTGGATTCTATCTCTGCATTTACCATGCTCACACCCAACCCCTTAACTTTGTATTCATAGTTGTAAGTTCTTCATGCATATTCCATGCTTCCGATCTCTGATATCTCTATTGAATTTTTCTTGGTTCTATTTGTTCCTTTAGTTATGAAAAATGTGCATGAAATAGGATTTGTTATACCACGATAATTTAACAAATCTAACATTTTATGCACCATTCTACCCTTTAAATGCACCAAAAATATCATTTTTGATTTCTTGTGAATTTTACTACCCCATTTACATTTCTAGGTGAATACATGGACTCCTTTGTTGATCCGAAAATATATTTTAAATGACAATGGTTTAGTTATTTCTAGTGAGTTAAATTACCATTTAGGAAAGTGGTGAAAGAGGAAGAATTATAAATGAAACATGACAACCATAAATAAATATACAGATTTGAACATAAGCATGAAGAACAACAAACCATAACAAGAGAAGTTGATAACAAAGTTCGACAATCTCACCTACGTCTTCGAGCCTTTGTCTCAGTGGGTGAGGCTTTCTTATTTCTGTTCAAAGATTTAAAAGTACACCATAATAGTGCCGAAAAGGTTACAAAATGATTTGGTCTTGTTCTCTAATTAAAATAATATAATATAGTATAAAACCCACTATTTTCAAAAATTAAGGGTGCAACCCCTTTTTCTTGGGCTCCTGGTCACCTGGGCGCCTCCATGTGGCCTAGCACTAGACTACTGATGCATTGGCCGCTTATTTGTTTTCCTCTAGTCATGTGCAGTGGCCATATGGACCTGTCTGATTCCTCCACGTGCATATCAGTTTTATCCCCTTGGCTTAAACCTTTGGTTACACCCCTTGGTCGACGTGCTAGCCCGGCCGACCCAGGCTAACCCCTAAAATTCTGCGCGCCAAATGTCATGAAGCTCGAGTCATATGGGATTCACCAATGTGATCGGGGGCTGGAGCTATACCATACAATCCATGCCAAAACAAAATAGGAGAGTGGCTATATGTGTGTAGTCATATGGTACTGCATCGGGGGCTGGGGCCTAGCCCTAGCCCTATCCTCTGCCCGTTATACAAAGCTTCAACTTTAAATAGATGTGGCGCCACTATAGGTTAAGTACCAATGTGAGGGTGGGATGGCTAGCCTGACCTTGCTAATTCGTTTCGACCTGGACCATAGGTCACGGGTTCAATTCCCGTTGAACCATAAAAATTTTCCAAACACTGCGACCAATGGAGGGGTGCCACGTGGCAACCCAAGACTGGGCCACATGGCACCGTTACATTCACCAATAACTGTCATGTGTTAGAGTGTGATTCGACCACTTCCAACCCAGTTAGCATGCTACATATCTACCCTGTCAACATCCACCGTACATGCCATGTCAACCAATTGCCACATGTCATACAACTGTACGACCTGGCCACGTCATCCTATGCCATGTGTCACACCCCGAATCATCCACCTGTATCGGTCCAATCAGCACAAATGCACCTTGCCACATCAGTTGTACGATCATATGGCCTGTACAGTCAGCTTCCATGTCAACATTGTGCAGACTGTACAATCAACATTTTTTTTGCATGTTTGACGAAACAAACATATCGCGATATCTTTCACATATGACATCTGTTTGAGCCCATTCAAGTTGTGTTGGGTTCATATAAATGAGGCCTACACACACATATGTTTTGAGTCCATTCTGATCATTTTGATTTTTAGGCCTTCCTGGACCCATTTTGGTCCCAAGATCCAATTATGGATCACACCTCCCCACTAAAGACCTTTTGGTCCTCTAAAGGGTTACTGACCAGTCATCAAGTGCAGGATAGGCCACCCAACTTGTTCTCTATATTTAACCTTTGTCCTTTGCACCTGTCTCATCAAGATTAACTATAAAACAACCATGATAACTGACAACATATTGTTAGCCACTTGTACTCTGTCACATCTTACTGAAGCCACTACATCCATGTTGACAACATTAATAATGATAACATCAGAAATATGAATGAAAATGAGCTAATACGTTTGTAATACTTGCACGACATTAACTTATCTTGAATCAAAGTGTGATTGATCTTCCATTCTACAATCATCTCTTGTTCTTGCTTAAGATCAATTACTTGATTTGAAACAATTATAGGTGTGTTTCTTGCTTGGGTTGCCTTTCTTAATTGTTCCATTGTTTGAATAGATTTATTTTCCTTTAGATGATGAGCATGTTCCACATATTCTTTGCTTGATTTGGTTAAGTGATATTGATTCTTTTCCCTGTAGAAGATTGCTTTACGATCATACAAGTAAGGAATGCCTAAGACCATTCCACATTCATTGAGTGGCTCCACATTGCATGTTACCTCATCCACAAACTTAGATTAAATTGAAAACTTTAATGTGAATTTCTTTTTTATGTGCAATTGATGATTGTTGCTTATCCATTTAAGTGTGTAACGCTTCTTATGCATCTGAGTGTTTAATCCCAATTGTTTAGCCAATTATTCTGAAATCAAGTTAGATTGAGATCCACTATCTATCAATGTGTCGACCTTAGTATGCCTCATTATGACCCTTAATATGTGAAAAAAATTACTTCTAGAATAAAATCCATCACCAATTTTACCTGCCAAACCAACCAACGAGACTTTAGATTCATCACCTGAATCTGATCCCAAGTCTGTTGGTCGTGTTGTTGTTGCAACTATTTGCCTCCCTTTCCTTTATTTGAACCACTTTGGTCTCTTCTCAGGATGTAATTTCCAACAATGGTCCTCATCATGCCCTTCTTTCTTGCAATTCTTGCAAGAGGGATTCTCTTCCTTTCTTGCCACTGAATTTTCCTTCTTGCCATTCCACTTCCTTTTGTCCTCTTTCCTTGAAGACAATTCCCCTGATACACCAACTCTTGTTTTCCCGTCCTCAATGTATGTTGCTTGAACATAAACCTCATCAACATTAGTATGTACAAACATAAATACAATGTTACGAATATGTGTAGGTAAACCTCCTATATAATTCATAAGAATTTCTTGGGTATGTAAAGGAATATCTAACATCAATGCCATTTTATGAAAACCATCTGTGTATTCTTGCATTGTTTTTCCTTTTCTTAGTTTAATACCTTGCCATTCAATTAAATATTTCTCTTTATAACCCAAAGGATATAATTGTTTTCTAAGTGAAAAAACAAAAAACTTGCCATGATGGAAATACATTACCCACTTGTTGCATGCCATTTTGCAACTTGCTTTGCCACCAGATGAGTGTTGTGCCTGCAAGTCTAAGCGATGCCAACTTGGTTTGAGTTGCCTCATCCTTGATTTGTTGTGCATTGCAATAAACCTCCATCTGTCTAACCCAATTATCAAGTCTCTCTGCATTGAATTCACCATCATACATGGTTAATTCAAATTTTACATCAAGCTTAAGTAAATTCATTTCATGTTTATATTTATGGACATGTTTTCTTGCAATGGATTTACAACTTGAACTTGAAGAAGAAGAAGATGATGGAGAAGAAGGAGGTGAAGGAGGAATTTGAGGATGATCATCTCCTTATTCACTTTTAACCTTTGAAGATTCACCTAGAACCGGTCTCTTCCATTCCAAGTAATCCTCATATAGAACCTTCATCATCTACGACATGGCGAAGAAAGTTTTTCGAAACTCTTTCTCATCATGAGAAAGTCCCTCTTTCGATGCCATCTTCTCACTTTAATAAGTTTTCTTTCTCAATCCAATCAATGGATTCTCTTCAACAAGCTTTCCTTCACCACGATTCAACTTTTCCCTGGTAATCATGCAAATTCAAAAACCAATCGTCAACTAGCTTTGATACCACTTGATCCGAAAGTATCTTTTAAACGATAATGGTTGAGTTATTTTGCATGAGTGAAATTACCATTTAGGAAACTGATGAAAGAGGAAGAATTATAAATGAAACATGATAGCCATAAATCTATATACATATATGAACATAAGCATGAATAACAACAAACCATAACAAGAGAAGTTGATAACGGAGTTCGACAATCTCGCCTACGTCTTCGGGCCTTTGTCTCAGTGGGTGAGGCTTTCTTATTTCTGTTAAAAGATTTAAAAGTACCTCATAATAGTGCCAAAAATGTTACAAATTGATCTGGTCTTGTTCTACCAGGTCTCAAGAACCCAAAAACATCGATGACACTAAAAACAGATGAACGAAGCTCCCAGAAATGGCCCACATAGGCACTCTCCTGAATGGCTTCCTTGCATAAAAATGGCTTTGGCTCAACAATATTTCAATATTTTCTTGTTCTGAACCTTCTTTCATGGCTTGAAGAACCTCTGGTTTATATATTCTCGAAGTGGGTAACAACCTCCCAACTTATCCCCAAGATATGGCCTCAAAAAGGGTCTAAGATCCTCCAAAAATGACCAAAATCCCACAAAACTGCTTAAAAATCCAATTAAAATAATATAATATAGTATAAAACCCACTATTTTCAAAAATTAAGGGAGCGTCCCCTTTTTCTTGGGCTGCTGGTCACCTGGGTGCCTCCATGTAGCCTAGTGCTAGGCTGCTTGTGTGTTGGCCCCTTATCCATTTTCCTTTGGTCATGTGCAGTGGCCATATGGCCCTGTCTGATTCCTCCATGCGCATATCAATTTTAGTCCCTTGGCTTAAGCCTTTGGTTATGCCCCTTGGTCAGTGTGCTAGCCTGACCGACCGGGCTAACCCCTAAACTTTCGTGCACCAAATGTCATGAATCCCGAGTCATATGGGATTTGCAAATGTGATCGAGGGTTGGAGCTATACCATACAATCCATGTCAAAACAAAATAGGAGAGTGGTTATATGTGTGTAGTCATATGGTATTGCATCGGGTGCTAGGGCCTTGCCCCATCCCTATCCTCCACCCATTATACAAAGCCTCAACTTGAAATATATATGGCGCCACTATAGGTTAAGTACCGATGTGAGGGCGGGCTGGCTAGCCCGACCCTTCCAAGTCGTTTCGACCCGGACCATAGGTCACAGGTTCGATTCCTATTGAACCATAAACTTTTTCCAAACACTGCGACCAATGGAGGGGTGCCACGTGGTAGCCTAGGATTGTGCCACATGGCACCATCAAATTCGCCAATAACTGCCATGTGTCAAAGTGTGTTTCGACCACTTCCAACCCAGTCAACATGCCACAAATCTTCTCTATCATCATCCACCGTACCTTCCACATCAACCAACTTCCATTTGTCGTACAACTGTATGACCTGGCCACATCAGCCCATGCCATGTGTCACCCTTACAGTGGTTCCATGTGTCACACACTGACTCGTCCACTTGTACCAGTCCAGTCAGTGCCAATGCACCCTGCCATGTTAGTTGTACGACCGTACGACTTGTATAGTCAGCTGTCACGCCAACATTGTACGGATTGTACAATCAACATTTATTTTGCCTGTTTGACGAAACAAACATATCGCGATATATTTCGCATACGATGTCCATTTGAGCCCGTTCAAGTTGCATTTGGTTCTTATCGACGAGGCCTACGCACACATCTATTTTGAATCCATTATGAGAACTTTGACATTTAGGCCTTCCTGGACCCATTTTGGTCCCGAGATCCAATTCTGGATCATCTGTCCAATACCTTTCCAACAATTGTTCTCTTGCTCAATTATGAGTCTTAAGAAGAAATTTATTGATGGAAAGGGAAATGAAAGGATATACATTAACACATGCAACATAGCTTCAACACTAAAAAAATGTTCGATCATTCCTTTGTATTTAATCTTAATTGTTGGTCTGTTATCACTGGCTACTGGAATGCTCTACATGACCCTGATACTTAGTAACCATCCAATATGGTCTCTGATTCAATATCAACCATCAAAAAATTTCATCGCGGGTCATAGATAATCATTTCTTCAATTCAAAATTCCATGGACTCCAAAATACATATTCATGTTCCATCACACTTATTTTTCACCCATACTTATAAACTTTAACAAACATTTCACCGTGGGTCTAAGGCATTTGCATTCAAACTTTCGTGGCCTCCAAAATACACTTGCACGTTCCGCCACACTTATTTCGCACCCATACTTATAAAATTTTCCAAACATTTCATTGTGGGTCTAAGGAATTTTCCTAATTCAATTTTTTATATCTATGGCCTCGTCTGTCATATCATTCACCGTGCTCTGTAATGCCTTGATACTTAGTCAATTTTCGAGATCTCACCACAGTTTTAGAGTCAAGGTTTTGTAGGACAGGTAGGAACCCCACCACAACAATTCCACATCACCTGCCACCTTCCACACTGACCATCGTGTACCTTCCACTATGGTAGTACATGTCACCCTTCTGCCACATGGCCTCAACGCCATGCTAACATCACTTTATGGAAAAATACCCAAAATTTTCCAATTTTCCAAAATTTCTCATTTTTCGATTTCCAAATACGCCCAATTTCACAATTTATTTCTTCGGTTATCATTGAATCTCTATAAATATGAAATTTGGCCAATTACATGCACGGAAATGCCTAAATAAAGATTTAAATTGGGAATTTTTAATCCCTATGATGAATTTTCTTCAATTACTCGTGAATTTTCCCAAATTTGCAAGAGTACTTTTATCAAACAATTTATAGACATACTCTGAACTTTTCCTCAGGGAATTTTAGCAAACAATTTAGATACACCTATGAAATTTTAACCCACAAATTCAACTTCAACACTTTGTTATCTGGCCCATGTAGGCTCAATGTTGAAATTGGGGCTCTAATACCACAATGTAATGTCCCCATTACCAACAAACTTAGAAATTAGATCCAATACCACATTGTAGCATCCTCGACCCCTAAGTTGGGCCATGCAAGGGCAAAATTCCTCCTCTGATACCATTTAATTAATAAAACAAGCTCTTCATATGCAACAATTATGCAATGCAAATAACATACAATTCATGCATTAACATGTATAATAAAACATACAAAATTTACATAATCATTCACATAGTAAAATATCATAAAAACATAAATAAATTAACACTTATATTTTGAATAATTCACCAATTGCATGCATACCTAAAGATGTTCCTCCCAACCATAGACTCTATTGCTCATAAACTCTTAGCAGCAGGTCACCCCCGAGCTGAGGCTAGAAACTCCACCAGGGAAGGATTCCTAAGCCAGACTAAGGTCTAACCAACATGATAAAACTCAGTTTAAGGTGCCAACTACTACAACTAGCCTACAACCTCTCATTTCCCACAACATGCCCCACCCCAGGAAGTGTACCTCTTCTCTACTCAATGGTCCTTCGACTGTCCCACTTTCCTTCTAGGGATTCAATAATAGGCCCCAAAAAAAAGTCTTAGTTCCCTATAGCTATTTCCCAATGAACAGGGAAAAAAATTCCCAACAATTCTCTCACCCATAGAGAATGCCCATGAGCTTGACAACCTGCTTCTTCAGAATGCACACAGGCCTAACAACCCACTTCTTCTCCTGAAACTAACCGGGTTTAATGGTTGCAATCAACTCCAAGCTCCCAAAGTACAATACTAATTATGGATGGAAAGTAAAGTACATATGGTAAGAGTGAATTCGAGAATCCTGGTAAGAATAATGATGGGAAAATGTACTAAGTTCTTACTTTAAATATGCATGTTCCCAACTTGACAATTGTCATGTAGGGAACTACCTTGGGCTCCACTTGTGGTATTTTTCCCACCTTTTAGGAACTTAGGATATATATATTCCATAACTTTAGACTTTAGAAAATATCAATATAATATTTCCTTGGCTTAAGCCCCCTTGACTTAGCCCCACTTCCTAGACTCTTAGCCCCCTTTCCCTTCTAGTGGAGTTCTAGCCCCCAATACTCTTTTTTTCTGGTTGGTTTACAAAAATGATGTATTTTATTAATAATATGAGTGTGATTACATATTACAATGATAGACTCATTGGTGTTTTTATCATCTAGGCTCTTTAGCCTAATAACCACATAGGCACTGTGGCCTCAAAACATATATACAAAGGAACTCTAGCCAAAAATATTCTAGCTCACCAACAAATATGTACATTTACAATTGGGGTTCAACCTAGGGGTATTACACTTATTCAAGGAAGGTGTCCTCATACATCAATAAAGTATCCTGAGTAAGGGGGTTAGGGTAGGACCTATGATCGCATAATCTGTACTTTCTCAAAGCTCAAGGAAAGTAAGGAATATTTTCGTAACAATGGGATATCCTATCATTGTCACCTCAATAGAAAATACCATCTTTTAGGAGTATAAGAGAGAATAACCCAAGGGAGGTGTCCCCAGTGGCCTAAAGGGATGGGTAATCTAAGGATATGTCAAGAAATACCCCCCCTCTTGTTGGTTGTGCAACCTGATTATCTTCATGTTTCATAGGTCTTTGTTTTCGGTCATTTTTATACCCCATGAAGATTGTACACCTCGTAATAATTTACACCCCTCCACATGGGGGGGGTTGCAGGGGGGGATTTCCCCCCTATGGGGTCTGGGCGTGAAGCCCCAAAGGGAATTTTTCCTTGTAAATGTATATTGTAATTTCATAGTAAATCTGGACCGTTCATTATAAGGT
>ML824371.1:52925-77273 GCA_009831015.1 Picea engelmannii | reverse complement strand
GAGTTGATGGATGCATTGGATAAACTGTATGAAAAACCCTCGATGTCCAATAAGGTATTTATAATGAAGAGATTATTTAATATGAAGATTCCACAAGGTGGGTCTGTTGCAAATCATTTAAATGAATTCAATACAGTTACTAATCAACTAAGTTCTATAAAAGTGGACTTTGATGATGAGGTCAGGGTTCTTCTAATCTTATGCTCATTTCCAGAAAGTTGGAATAGCTTGGTCATGGCTATAAGTAACTCTATCTTTGGTCCAACCACTTTAAAATTTGATGATGTTTTTGGTGTTATCATTAGCGAGGAAATGTGATGGAAAATCATAGGTGAGACATCAGGTAATTTGTTAAACATGGAGAACATGGGAAGAAAAAAGGATAGAGGAAAGGGATTAGGGAACCATGGGAATTCTAGGAAGGGTAGATCCAAATCAAGACTGGGAAAGATAAAGTGTTGGAATTGTGGGAAGAAAGGACATCTGAAGAAAGACTGCAGAGCTCCAAAGAAACAAAGAGATGGACAACAAGAGAAAAATCATGAAGAAAATGTAATAAGTGATGTGTTGCAAGATGCTTTGATTCTTTCTATAGATAATATTTCTGAGTCTTGGGTGGTATATTTAGGGGATTCATTTCATGGCACACCCCATAGGAAATTTTTTCTAGATTATGTTCAAGGTGATTTCTGACAGGTTCTGTTAACACTTTGTAAATTGCCCTGGCTGTGGAGGCAAGTCACAGAGGTAACCACGAACCAACTTACAAGCTGAAATCTAGCCCTTCCAACTTGTTGGCGATGGAAGTCACCCATGGATTGCAGTAGGAGCAGATCCCGACGCCCATCAGTTTATGTCACGATTTGTTTAATGGGGTGATCAGATGGAGGTTAACTCAAACGATGTGGTCTTAACTCTAGAACTAGGCCAGTCATGCATGGGCAAGTGAGGTCTTAGGTAACTTCAGACAGTGAGTTGTAGTAAGAGTGAGTAGGGGGAAGACTTGTATCAGATAGATGCAAAGGTCTATCGTAAACATCAGGTTCCTAACAGACTGTGGAAGAAGACATCTAAACACAAGATCTTCCTACGTTCAAACGCAGAAAACTAGAGAAAATAATAATTCCACAATAAATCCTTTATCACAATAGAATTGCCATAATTTGTGTGAATCAGTCGATCATGAACTCTCTTGGTATAAGATGAAAACTTAGATGGAGTAAGAAGACTGTCTATTATAAAATAAGAAATCTCATATACAGATGCATAACCAACAAACTATAATGTCTGCTAAAACTTTACAATCGAGAGCTGCGCTCTACCATCGATGCTTTACAAAATGGACAAAACGCCTACATATACTCAAAAACGACCACAACAGCAAAAACAAGACGCTGCATTAAAAAACATTGTGTTTTCATGTCTTCTGACAGTCTCCCATGTAGACTTAGGATGATCGTGCACCTATGACAAACGCCATCTTATCTGCACGTGGCTCTAGTAAGGGGAGTAGCTGATCCTTTAAGTGCCGAGCTAGCGTGTGCATACTTCCTTCGGCTAGTCGAGAACTCGGGCATGGCTCTTTCGGAAAAAAGGGGATACAGGACCCTCTCGAGCAGACCGCCTGCCAGACCCGCCATACTTTGCAATTAATGAGTGAGGCGAGGTTTCAACCACCCTCTCTCTTCTTCATTTATTCCCAGCAGGTATCGAGATTTAGATCACGTCGAATCAACGTCTGGAGAACACAATGCCCCCCCTCTGAAACTCAATTCGATGCTTTGGGACCTGAGTGGCCAAATGATAAACATTAGCACCCCTCCTCTAGGCTTGTTCCTTTATGACCATGCGCCAAAACCACGGGCCCGATCCTAGGCGCTATCGGCATTTCGAGGTTCGGGGTTTTGAGAAGTGAAGTGACGAGGAGCGCTTGCCCCTCAAGCTCCCGAATGCTGACGTGACACGGATGTGCGCCGCACGTCCTTCAGATGAACGGCCCAAATAGTACATTATTATAAAGGGGGCTTCCCCCATTTGTAGGCTCGCTTGATGTGACCTGGCGCTAAGACTGTGAGCTTGGCTTTGAAGATCACTTATCGACATTTATTGGTTCAGGGTTTCGATATGTGAAATGACGAGGGACTTTTACCCCTCGAACTCCCGAATGTCGATGTGACCAGATCTTGCGCCACGCGTCAATGGATCAGATGACCCAGACTTAGATTTAAAATATAGGCGCTTTCTCTTACGCTATATATCGGGTAACTTGGCAGCCCCGAAATCCTAATGACCGTTGATCTGCTTCATGGATGGATCTCGACTGCCGACAACAAAACCTTGCCCATTCGCTTGACTCATAACCGGAGAAGAGGTCCTTCCACTGCTGTGCTTGGATGTTTTCCGTTCATCCTGCAGACCTGGGTACCTTAGGCCCAAGACAAGAAATGTCGCTAACATTAGGCTCCATGGGGGATAGAGTCGTCCCTGTGATGCTCTAAGAACTCATTCCGCAACTTCAGTGCCTTGCTGTTGGGCTATGGAGTCATGCTCAAAACATTCCGCTGCTGAAAATACAGGCCGAAAAATAAAAGTAACAAAATAAAGCTACATGCTCAAAGGAGCTTATTTATATACAGTCCTAATGCTAATAAAATATTTTACATGGGCTAGGTGAAAGAAAACTTCCACCATAGCCATTCAAGCAAATTCCTGGATAGAAGCTCCTTCCTTCTGTCGATGATCACCAACAGATAGTGTAGCCGTGACAGCAGAACGACTACACTCTTCAACTTCTCCTCACAGGGTGAAGTTGATATGGAATAGGGCGGCTCCAAGGCATAAAGGATATGCCACTCCATGTATTCGCCGATAGGGTCATAGAATGAGTGGAAAACCCTGTGAAAAGGGTAGCAACATGCTTTCTCTGCTCCATAGCTACTCCTATAGGGCTTCACTTCTTGAGTCTGAATAGGTGAATAGGTGAATGGGCAGGCTTCGGGTAGGAAGTCACCTGTTCCACTGGTTCTTCTGCTCCTCTTCTTGGCTCTCCCCCAGGTCTGATTCATATTCATCATAAATAGGGACCATGGGGTGGTTCTGCTTGCTGACTGGCTCTTCAGTATCTTTATAGTGATCAAATGTAGGATAATCTTGCTGCTCATCATCACTATAATATACATCAAAAAGGGGGTGTCCTTCATTGATATGATCCTCCTCCAGAACAATGATCTCGTAAAAAAATTTCATTTTAGGGATAGTGGGACCTGCTGGTTCTGGCTGCTCATACATAATCTTTTTCTCTTTAATCCCAGGTAAAAATATATCGTGAGAAACCCCCTGGAGGAAAAGAGAAGAATCCTCTTCCACAACTAACCCCTCTTTTAAATAGAGAGGGTATTCGTCATCATGAGCAGAGCTACTAGGAACATTTGCTTCAACCCGATATCCAGGTGAGTCATCTACCATGGACCACATTTTCTCTATAAACTCACAATTTCCACAAGAGGCATGTTGATCGTTATGAACATATAAAAGAATAGAGGCATCTGATATGATGTCAGATGCTTCCGTTCTAGGTATAACACAATTAATATCATTCAACACCTCCATATTTTCCTGGCAAATGCTTTCCTCCACAGTAAAATCTTCATCATGGACCTGGTCTTCAGGGCCAATAGAGGCTTCATGAAGTGAAGAAAACTCCTCACAACAGTTTTCAAACAAACAGTCAGCTGGATAGTAGTCTTTACAAAATGAATTGAAAGTTGTATGGAAACCTGTTATAGAGTGGATGCTTGCAGCGGGAAGAGATCAACACCACTCAAGAGCAACTCCCTTTAATGAATACCCAAAGAGCTTAATATGGACATCCTCATGCGCGATATTGTGTCGGTGAATAGCCTCATAGAATTCCAATAAATGCTCAACTAGTTCCTCCCAACTTGTTGCATGAAATTCAGGGAGGAAATCTTCCCATTGGTCTCTATCAGGAAGTGCATTAGGAAACCCAACTATCTGGGAAAAGTCACAGAAAGAAAACCTTTGAGCCATAATCTTCTCCATATCGAAATAGTGGAGTCGCCAATCGATCCTTGAATCATGGATTCACCAGGTGAAAGATGCGCAGATTCAAGTGTGTCTAGTCCTTGTTCACCATCAAAGGCCAGATATTAACATTGTCGTTACCCCAGGAAGCTTCTTAGGTTGAGAAAGTAGTTGCTGAAACCTTCTCGAGAAAGCTCCTTAGGGTCAACTAGTAGTCACAGCTGAAACAGTGATGTGGAAACAATGGAGTCACCAGGTGCACAGTAGCAATCTTTAAGGGCTCTGATGTCTGATGCACCTTCAAAATCAGAGGCTCAATGTCGTTCTGCCCAGGGAAAATCTTCAACTTCGTCCCCGACAACGACGCCTGAAATGTTGGCGACGAAAGTCACCCATGGATTGCAGCAGGAGCAGAGCCCGACGCTCATCAGTTTATGTCACGATTTGTTTAATGGGGTGATCAGATGGAGGTTAACTCAAACGATGTGGTATTAACTCCGGAACTAGGCCAGGCATGCATGGGCAAGTGAGGCTTAGGTAACTTCAGACAGTGAGTTGTAGTAAGAGTGAGTAGGGGGAAGACTTGTATCAGAGAGGTGCAAAGGTCTGTCGTAAACATCAGGTTCCTAACAAACTGTGGAAGAAGACATCTAAACGCAAGATCTTCCTACGTTCAAATGCAAAAAACCAGAGAAAACAATAATGCCACAATAAATCCTTTATCACAACAGAATTGCCATAATTCGTGCGAATCAGTCGATCACGAACTCTCTTGGTATAAGATGAAAACTTAGATGGAGTAATAAGACTGTCTGTTATAAAATAAGAAATCTCATATACATATGCATAACCAACAAACTAGAATGTCTGCTAAAACTTTACAATCGGGAGCTGCGCTCTACCATCGATGCTTTACAAAATGGCCAAAACGCCTACATATACTCAAAAATGACCACAGCAGCAAAAACAAGACGCTGCATTAAAAAACATTGCGTCTGCATGTATTCTGACAGTCTACCCATGCAGAATCAGGATGATCATGCACCTATGACAGATGCCATCTTATCTGCGCATGGCTCCAGTAAGGGGAGTAGCTGATCCTTTAAGTGCTGAGCTAGCGTGTGCAGACTTCCTTCGGCTAGTCGAGAACTCAGGCATGGCTCTTTCGGAAAAAAGGGGATACAAGACCCTCTCAAGCAGATCACCTGCCAGACCCTCCATACTTTGCAATTAATGGGTGATGTGAGGTTTCAACCACCCTCTCTCTTCTTCATTTATTCCCAGTAGGTACCGAGATTTAGATAACGTCGAATCAGCGTTTGGAGAACACAATGCCCCCCCTCTGAAACTCAATTCGGTGCTTTGGGAACCAAGTGGCCAAATGATAAACATTAGCGCCCCTCCTCTAGGCTTGTTCCTTTACGACCAGGCGCCAAAACCACGGGCCCGATCCTGGGCGTTATCGAAATTTCGGGGTTCGGGGTTTTGAGAAGTGAAGTGACGAGGAGCGCTTGCCCCTCGAGCTCCCGAATGTCGACGTGACATGGATGTGTGCCGTGCATCCTTCAGATGAATGGCCCAAATAGTACGTTATTATAAAGGGGGCTGCCCCCATTTGCAGGCTCGCTTGATGTGACCTAGCGCTAAGACCATGAGCTCGGGTTTGAAGATCGCTTATCAGCATTTCGGGGTTTGGGGTTTCGAGATGTGAAATGACGAGGGACTTTTACCCCTTGAACTCCCGAATGTCGATATGCCGATGTGACGAGATCTTGCGCCACACATCAATGGATCAGACGACCCAGACTTAGATTTAAAATATAGGTGCTTTCTCTTACGCTATATATCGGGTAACTTGGTAGCCCCGAAATCCCGATGACTGTTGATCTGCTTCGTGGATGGATCTCGACTGCCGAAAAAAAAACCTTGCCCGTTCTCTTGACTTGTAACCAGAGAAGAGGTCCTTTTGCTGCTGCGCTTGGGTGTTTCCTGTTCATCCTGCAGACCTGGGTACCTTAGGACCAAGACAAGAAATGTCGCTAACACAACCCGTAGAGGGATCTATGTTTATATCTTAGTCAAGAATGACATGTTATCTAATCAATACAATGACTAGATCATTGATGAGGATAGGGTATAAAATGGGGTTTGGTTGGGCAAAAGGAAAAACACCATTGGGCTATGGAGTCAAATCTTGAAAATGAATGAAACTAATGTCTAGTAGATAGAACCTCTCAGAGGAACAAAGGATAAATTAGGTGGATGAAACCTTAAGTTTTGAATTTTTTGTAGGGGGTGAAAGAAGAAAAAGGCAACACATAACAAAATCATAGCACCATACAGATGAATTCTGACCTAGTTAGGAAGAAAAGATGTAGTTTAAATTATTTGAGTCTAGAGCACCATTTAGATGAATTCTACACTCTTTAAATATCAATTTAAAAAGAGGAAAAACGATATGAAAGTAGCGACACAAGAGATACATACAAAATATAAGAAACACATTGTCAGCTCATCACCATTAAAATATTTTTCATGAAGGTTCAGGACTTCTGCATTTTCATTTCATTCAGATTTAAAAATTTATAATGAAGATAAAAAAATATTGTAGTTCTACCAACTTGCCCCCCTTTTGCACCTTAAAAGTGCTCAAATACATAGATAAACACCATTACTAAGCTAGAGAATTCAAACTACCCTGCTATCCTATGATTTTGAATCTTTTTACATAAAAAATAAGACAATTTGTAACTACTTGCTAAAAATAGCAAATTCGTTTTGTTGGAAAATAGGGGTCAAAGATAACATCATATTTTCGAATCACAATATCTGTTACAAAACGGGGAGAGGTTTTTGGAGATGAACCCGTGATTGAGAAAAAACAGTTCCATTTTTTGAAAATTCTTCTACATATTCTCGAGATCCATGCCCAAAGATGATTACTAAAACAAGAAAACATTAAATGATAGAATCTGGAAAAATGGGCCGTAAATATTCATTCGAATCTCTCAAACTATGAAACCTGTGTAAAAAATGAGAGAGATTTTTGTTATTAAGATCATTCTTGACAAAAAAATCTTTGGGTTTTTCCAAAATTCTCTCCAGTTGCTCAGGAAATGATCTTGAAGTTGACTGCAAAAATAGTCATTTCCAAAACTTGTGTAGTGTGCCCTGTATACTTTGCGTAGCGTGTTTGATTTCTTCATTAAAATTTATTTAGGAGGTGGCTGCAACAAAAATGGAGGCTGAAAATCACTTAGATCATCCACCAATCATTTCCCAATGTCCTTTAACCCTCTGTGTACCTACAACACTTGCTTAGCGAACTGGTGTGATGTGTTGTGTAAATGCATCCTTCAACATTTGTGTAGTGTGCTTTGCACATCACAACTATTTTTTTCTTCAAAACTCATCCAAATGGTAGTTGCGACATTTGTGGAGGCTACTCATGAATTATGGGCCAAAAACCAATCATTTCCGAGATTTTTCCATGTTTAAATATGCTTGCAGAATTTGCGTAGCACAAGGTCGCTACAGAAACTCTATATAATGCAATTTTCCAAAAAACTCAAAACTAGTGTATTTTCAAAGGTTCTTCAAAAAGAAAAAAATGGTACAGGCCTGATCCTAAATCTCAACCACCTTTTCAAGTAACTCTAACTATTGGAATCTCAGTTGCAGTAGCCACTACCTCTTATGACACTTGGAAAGTGAAATCAACAATCCTTGACTAAACTCCATTGAAGTTGAGGGAGAATTCCTTTGTCACATGTGCATTGTAACCCTGGATCTTATCACAAAACCTCATGCAACCAACCTGCTCAAATGAAACCCTAAATGCTGGATCAAAATTCACTAGCTCTAAAGTCTATGGCTCACACCTCAACACACTACCTACTTTGTGATATTTCTTCCTTCCTTGAGTAGCCATGCCATGGATGCAAGATAAACCTGATACTATCAAGGATAGAAGGGTCCAAGGAAAAAAACTCAGACATGGAACCTTGCACAACAAACAAGAATGGACAGGGTTTGCTCAACGTTTCCATAGGGAACTCAATTATGCAAAAGGCAAGTTTTAACAATGCATACATGTAGGTATTAAGCACCAACTTTGGCACTATGGTATTTACAAAGAAAAAATCTAGAGGAACAGGGGATGTGTAGCGAAATGCTACTGTATAGAGTTTACGTAGTGGGTGAACTGGTTTGCATAGCAGATGGGTTTCTTGAAGCTTACTTGAAAGGAAGGGGCTAATCGAAGGTCGAGAACTCATGCAGCTGGATAAAAGGTGGTAATAATACATGCATAAGCTAGTAGAAAGTGATTTGAAAGGGGAAATATTCATTTTTTGGATGACAAGACAGCTCAAGCTGCTTCAAGCAACTTGCGCAGTGTGTTTACACAACATGCACATTTTTTCTGCAGTCAAGGTACAATTAGCATGAAATGACATCATAACCCTTTTTGTTGACTTCATCATGTATCATGATGCTCATCGACACTCTTTGAAAATGACTTTCCCTTCTAGACTTTACAACTTGACTTATGAAATACCATTTTCAATTTTTAACAATCACTTCAAACCATTGACCCAAATTGAAATGCATTGGTCTTCTCAAGACCAAGGCATGATTTTGTAAACTACTGAATCCTTATAACTCTACCTTGAAAATATTGATGCTAACATTTGGCTCCAATGGGGATGTTATCCTCCCTCTGAGGTAGTAAAGAACAGTAGACCAGGTGTCTTATCTATTGGGTTGATCAAACCTAAACACCATAATCTGCAATCTGGCCTGCAACCTGCTCCTTTCAAAATGAAACTAAACTTCTACCCAAATTGAGAATGAAAACTATCAACTATAAACTGAAAAATGCTGAAATAATTGCTCGTCGTGCTGAGCTTATTCACACCTATCTACCCTAACTGATGAAAAAATTCCAATCAAGTGAAATCGAAATGCCAATGAAACCATGCAATAACTTTATCCATTATTTGCTTTCTTTGCACATGCTTTCTCCAAAGCCTGTTTATTGATAATTCATTCAAAAATTTATCTACAAATTCAAATCTCAAAAAATTAAAAACATTGGGACTAATTACCGCCTCCAACAAAACTGCAAATGGATCCTCAAAAACATGCATAAAACAACAATCATGTTTCACCCCTTCCAATGCATCCTTGTTTTCATGTAATTCAAATTGTTGATTGCCACAAAGAGGCTGAAAAATATACTGAGACTGCTAGAAATAACAATCTTCTAAATCAAAAGACAGTGCTGGCTGAAATGAAACCCCTGGTGGCAAGCAATCCATATCTAACACTGGCATTGATTGACCATCATATTCATTTCCAAGATGGTAGTTGATCACGGGCTGCAAATATAAATTGAAATAACCTTCCATGTAATCAACAACATGGTCATTAAATGTATGCGAAGGTTGTTGGTCCTCTTCACTGATAACAATTTTCTCATGTAAAACAGTGTCACTCTGAATGCAGTCACACTTTCCTTCTTATTCTGTTATCTCATGATTTACTTTCAACAATTCAAAGGAAGAAAAACATAATGAAATATAATTTTCATTGGCAAGTCCATTGCTTTCTTCATATTCAACATCATTGCTGGAGGATTTTTAATTTCAAACACTATAAACATTCCGCTTCAACAATTTGAAAGAAGAAAAACACAATGGCAAATCTCTTTCACCTGATTCAAAACTTCATTTTCTTCACTGATGTCATATTCACATTTGTTGATTTCTTTGGATTGATAAAAACAATCATTTTCATATTTGGAAAGTGCAACTGCTTGTTTTGAAAATTCAACCTCATAGTCATCATTGTACTCATCATACCCGGGTTCGCCAAAAATCTCTGTAATGTCATGAAATATGAAAATTGAGGCATCGACTTGTTCTTCTGCAGGATGATCTACAAATTCACATTCATGGTTGTCTACAAATGTATACATAAAACAATTAGTTTCTTGTTCATGATGACATGGATCCAAATTTAAATCAGTATCAAAACAATTCAGGAGAGTAGCTTGCTCTTCAAGATGCTCATCATTCTTTGCAAACACATCCTCATGACATCCTTCAAGAAACCTTATGACATGATTAGCCTCATGCATATTATGCACAGTCTCCAGTTCCTCAACTTTCAATTCCTCATCCAAAATCTGATTTTGCAGGTTCTTACATGCTTGAATATTGTCTGCAGACTGCAACTTCCTGAGCATTATTGAACATATGTTGCAAAGACATAGACTTCCTCTCCATCAGAAGAAAATATAAGTCTAATTGAAAAGTTGTTACATAATGGAGTATGTTAGCAACTTCAGGAGGCTGGACTTCTTTAGGCAATTTATAATAAAGACTAGCAAACCTCCTACTGAAATTTGAGATGGTTTCATCTTTCATTCTTCTCATGGAATAAACTTTGAAAGGAGTAGATCCCATGACTTTCTCTCAACCCAAAATCTACGGAAAGATTCCCTCAATTCATCCCATGAGCTAATCGACTAAGGTTGCAAATGTTTGAACCATGCTTTGGAATCTCCTTGTAATGATTGAGAAAAGTTTCTCATACATACATCATCTTGTTCAATTTCCAAGAGATCTATAAAATACTCAAAATCCTGAACGTGTTTTTCAGCCGTGATGTTCTTAAGCTCTCCATCAAATTTGGGAAGATACTTGACATGCTTTGAAGGAAAATCATGAAGAATAGAAGGGAATTTTAAAGGTTTGTATCTCTGCTGAATCTTGGAAGGTGTTGGATTATATACATGAAATGTTAGATCAACTTTAGTGTCTTGAGGCTCACCAAATTTTTTATAGTTCTCATATAACTCAAATGAAGGATATTGATCAAGATCAATAATATGTGAAGAAGATATATTCACAGTTTCAAAAGAAGGATTTTAAAATACAGATTTGTGGTCTTCATTAGAATGCAACATGTAAAGGAAAAAACTTTTAAAATGCTCTGGAAAAGACAAGAGGCACTTGATGAATATGAATAAAATTTCTTGAAAGAAATTTACACTTTGATACCTGACTCTTTGTCCCTTCATATTGTTGTCAAAAGAGCTCATCCTCCAATCGAGTCCTTGAATTTTATTGAAGCTTGATTGGAGTCACCAAGTGGAAATGTACAACCTTCTTGTGTCTGAACTCTGTCCACCATAAGAAATCAGTTCTAAACCTTGTCGTTTCTCCCAAGGAAAATGTAACTTTCATTCCCTGGAAACGATGCCAAAATGTTAACACTCTGTAAATTGCCCTGGTTGTGGAGGCAAGTCATAGAGGTAACCACAAACCAATTTACAGGCTCAAAGCTAGCCCTTCCAACCTAGAGAGGGCTCTCTCTTTATATCTCAGTTAAGAATGATAGGCTATCTAATCAATACAATGACTAGATCATTGATGAGGATAGCATAGAAAATGGGGTTTGGTTGGAAAAAAGGAAAAAGACCATTGGGCTATGGATTCAAATCTTGAAAACGAATGAAACTAATGTTTGGTAGATAGAACCTCTCAGAGGAACAAATGCTAAATTAGGTGGATGAAACCTTCAGTTTTGAATTTTTTGTAGGGGGTGAAAGAGGAAAAAGGAAACACATAACATAATCAAACCACCATTAGATGAATTCTGACCTAGTTAGGAAGAAAGGACATAGTTTAAATTCAGAGTCTAGAGCACCATTTAGATGAATTATACATTCTTTAAATATCAAATTAAATAGAGGAAGAAATGAGATGCAATTAGGGACACAAGAGATACATACAAAATATAAGAAACAAACTGTCATCTCATCGCCATTAGAATTTTTTTCATGAAGGTTCAATATTTCTGCATTTTCATTTCATTCAGATTAAAAATTTTACAATAAGGATAAAAAATATTGTAGTTCTTTCAACTCGCCCACCTTTTGCACCATCAAAGTGCTCAAATATATAGATAAAAACCCTTACTAAGCTAGAGAATTCTAACTACCCTTCTATCTTATGATTTTGGATCTGATTACATAAAAAATAAGACAATTTGTAAACTACTTGCTAAAAATAGCAAATTCGTTTTGATGGAAAATAAGGGTCAAATATAACATCATATCTCTTGAATAAAAATATTTTTTACAAAAAGGGGAGAGGTTTTTGGATATGAACCCATGATTGAGATAAACCTCTTCCATTTTTTGAAAATTATTCTCCATATTCTCAGGATTCGTGCCCAAAGAGGATGACTAAAAAATGAAAACATTAAATGATAGAATCTGGAAAAATAGGCCGTAAAGATTCATTCGAATCTCTCAAAATATGAAACTTGTGTAAAAAATGAGAGAGGTTTTTTTTATTGAGATCATTATTGAAAAAAGACTCTCTGTTTTTTTCTAAAATACTATCCAGTTGCTCATGAAATGATCTTGAAGTTGACTGCAAAAACATTCATTTCCAGAACTTGCGTAGTGTGCCATGCATACTTTGCGTAGTGTGTTTGATTTATTCATTAAAATTCATTTAGGAGGTTGTTGAAACACTGATAGGGGCTTAAAATCACTATTATATCATCCACCAATCATTTCCCAATGTTCTTTAATCCTCTATGTACCTACATCACTTTCATAGCGAACTGGTGTGATGCACTTTGTAAATGCATCCTTCAACATTTGCGTAGTGCACTTTGCACAACGCAACTAGTTTTTTCTTCAAAACTCATTCAAATGGTAGTTGCAACATATGTGGAGGCTACTCATGAATTTTGGGTAAAATATCAATCATTTCCTAGATTTTACCATCTTTAAACATGCTCACAGAATTTGCATAGCGCAAGGTCGCTACACAAACTCTGTATAATGCAGTTTTCCAAAAAACTAAAAAATGGTGTATTTTCAAAGGTTCTTCAAAAAGAAAAAATGGTGCAGGCCTAATCCTAAATCTTAGCCACCTTTGGAAGTAACTCTAACTATTGGAATTTCAATTGCAACAACCACTGTCTCTTTTGAATCTTGGAAAGTGAAATAAAAAATCCTTGACTGAACTCCATTGAAGTTGAGGGCGAATTCCTTTGTCACCTACGCATTGTAACCCTGGATCTTCTCACAAAACCTCATGCAACCAGTCTACTCAAATAAAACCCTAAACATTGGATCAAAATTCATCAGCTCTAAAATCTGTGGCTCACACCTCAACACACTACCTCCTTTGTGATATCTCTTCCTTCCTTGAGTAGCCATGTTATGGATGCAAGATAAACTTGAGACTATCAAGGGAAAAAGGGTCCAAGGGATAAAACTCAAACAAGGAACCTTGCACAACAAACAAGCAAGGCCAGGGTTTGCTCAAATTTTCCATAGGGAACTGAATTATGCAAAAGACAATTTTTGACAATGCATACATGCAGGTATTAAGCACCAACTTTGGTTCTCTGGACTTTACAAAGAAAAAATCTAGAGGAACAAGGGATGCGTAGGGAAATGCTATTGTACAGAGCTTGCATAGTGGGTGAACTGGTTTTTCGTAGCAGATGGTTTTCTTGAAGCTTGCTCAAAAGGAAGGGGTTAATCGAAGGTCGAGAACTCATGTAGATGGATAAAAGGTGGTAATAATACATGCATAAGGTGGTATAAAGTGATTTTAAATGGGAAATATTTTTTTTTTTGGACGACAAGACAACTCAAGTTGCTTCAAGCAACTTGCACAATTTTTCTGCAGTCAAGGTACAATTAGGATGAAACAACATCATAACCCTTTTTGTTGACTTCATCATGTATCACGATGCTCATCGACACTCTTTGAAAATGACTTTCCCTCCCAGACTTTACAACTTGAATTATGACATACCATTTTCAATTTTTAGCAATCACTGCAAACCATTGACCCAAATTGAAATGCATTGGTCTTCTCAAGACCAAGGCATGAATTTGTAAATTGTTGAATCCTTATAACTCTACCTTGAAAATGATGATGCTAATAGGTTCATTTGGGTGATGATGCACCATACAAATTTTTTGGAATGGTGATCCAGGTGGATATCAGTGGCCACCCACCTTTTCCAACTGGCTCAAAATAGTTTTATGACAATTTTGGCAATTTACTATTTTTAGCCGTTTTAACTTCCAGGGCTATTTTGAGGGCCTAAATGAAGGTTTTTAAAGATAGACCTTCTCAATGATAGTTGAAGACATGATTGATCCCCCAAAATGAATCTCTTCAATGATACCTTTCCAACAGGCTATCATACGCCTAAAACGAAGATTGTATGCAAAAGTTATGACCCCAGGAAGTTGATGTACTAACTTACCCAAACAGGGCCCACGTGAATTTTGGCGCTTCATCTCCTAGGGTTAGGTTTTTGGATGTCTAGGGTTTTTGGCATTCTGGTTTATTGTAAAAAGGCCTTCAAATCCTCATTGTAATTATCTTCTTGTGAATGTGAGTAGCCGTCACATCTCTTCTCAGAGATAAGTTGCCACCATTCTAGCGAGTCTTTCACTCTGTATTTTTACAGTCTCTGTACATTTCTTTCATTAATAGGAATCATGTATTACTGTATCTATGTGTTTATGGTTTCATATATAATACATTTATGTTATACTATTGGATATCCACGATATCTTTGTGCATTTCTTTATTATATCTCCACTCTCATTTCGTGTCGAAAATAATCCAGATCAAATGGGAAAGGTAAAAATAAAGCAAAGGAATGGAAACCAATGGTTTTTGAAAGAGGTAAGACATGTTCTAGATCTAAGGAAAAATATAATTTCAACAGGGCAGTTGGCAAGTGAAGGTTGTATATCCATATTTACAGATAAGGTGTGGAAGGTCACCAAAGGATCATTGGTGATAGAAAAAGGAGAGAAGATAGGTACATTGTATTTATGTACTGGTAATACTGACTCTTCTATCTCTTTAGATTCTACGGGAGTGGATACAACACTGTGGCATCATAGGATTGGACACATGAGTGAGAAGGGGATGTAGATACTTCACAAAATAAATTTATTGCTAGATCTTAAACAAATTGATTTGGATTTCTATGAGCATTCTATTTATGGAAAACATAAGAGAGTCAGATTTCTCAGAGTCGGAAAAGAAAAGAAGAGTGAAAGGTTAGAGATTGTGCATAAAGATGTATGGGGACCAGATCATGTATCATATCTTGGTGGCTCTCGTTATTATGTTACTTTTATTGATGATGCAACCAGAAAAACTTGGGTTTATTGCATTCGACAAAAATCTAATGTTTTTGATACTTTTAAGAAATGGAAAGCTTTGGTTGAGAATGAGACATGAAAAAGGTTAAAGTGTCTTAGATCAGACAATGGAGATTAATATTGCAGAAAGGAGTTTGATGATTACTGTTCATACCATGGGATTCATAGAGAGAAGACAGTTCCAGGAACACCACAAGAAAATAGTGTGTCAGAAAGGATGAACATGACAATCATGGAGCGTGCAAGGAGTATGGGATTGCATGCAGGTTTTCCCTTAAATTTATGGGTAGATGTTGTAGATACTGTTGCTTACTTAATAAACAAAGGACCTTCAAGCTCTTTGGATGGTGGAATTCTAGAGGAGGCATGGACAGGTAAAAAGGTAAACTATTATTTTTTGAAGACTTTCGGTTGTGAAGAAATTGTCCATATTGATAAAGAAAATAGAACAAAGCTTGAGGAAAAATCCAAGAAGTGTACCTTTATTGGATATGGTGTTAATGATTTTCGTTATCTCTTATGGGATTATGAAAATCACAAAATCATTAGGATTAGAGATGTCATATTCAATGAGAAGGCCATGTACAAAGATCGGTTGCAGGGAAAGAAACAGGAAAAAGAAAACCAGAATACATAGTGCTTGATGAGATCACTGAAAAAAGAAATCCCAAAGGTACCAGAAAATCAAAATGTGCAACAACATGAGAAAAAACTACCTCAAACTCCTGCAAGTATTTTTAAAATATATATTAGGTTAAGTAGACCCCCTGAACGATACTCTCCTTCATTGTATTATTTATTGTTGACTGATTCAGGTGAACCAGAATGTTATGAAGAGATAATGCAGGTAGATACTAAAAAGAAGTGGGAGAAAGGCATGAAAGAGGAAATGGATTCCCTTGTACATAACCATACTTGGGACTTGGTTCAGTCGCTTGCAAGAAAATGAGCATTGTAGAATAAATGGGTTTACAAGTTGAAGGAAGAATATGCAGGCAAAAAACGGTACAAGGATAGACTTGTTGTAAAGGGGTTTGCACAAAAGAAAGGTATATATTTTGATGAAATATTTTCTCATGTTGTTAAAATGACATCAATTAGGACTATTTTAAGTCCTGTGCTAGTAGAATATTTGCATCTTGAACATTTAGATGTAAAAACAACTTTTCTCCATGGGGATTTGGAAGAAGAGATTTATATGCAACAACCACAAGGGTATGAGGTCAAAGGGAAGGAAAATTTGGTATGAAGGTTGAATAAGAGATTTTATGTCCTAAAGCAAGCTCTAAGGAAATGGTATTTGAATTTTGACAGGTTTATGAAAAAACAAGGTTATAGTAGATGTCATTCTGATCATTGTGTTTATTTTAAAAAACTAGAAAATGGAATCTATATGATCTTGCTATTGTATGTAGATGACATGGTTGTTGTAGGGTCTAATATGCATGATATAAATGTGCTCAAGAAGAAATTAGCTAATTCATTTGCAATAAAGGATTTGGTTGTTGCAAAGAAAATCCTTGGTATGATAATAACAAGAGATAGGAAAAATCAAAATTTGACATTGTCTTAGGGTGAGTGCATAGAGAAGGTGTTGGAGAGGTTTAAAATGTAGAATGCAAAACCAGTTAGTACACCTTTGGCCAACCATTTCAAATTAACCAATGAAATGTGTCCCAAGACACATGAGGAGATATGATACATGTCTAGGGTCCCTTATTCATCAGTAGTTGGAAGCTTGATGTATGCGATGGTTTTCACAAGACCAGATATTGCACATGCAATGGGAGTTGTGAGTAGGTATATGAACAATCCAAGTAAAGAACATTGGGAGGTAGTAAATTGGATTCTTAGGTATTTGAAAGGTACTTCTACTCATGCATTATGTTTTGAAGGTTCAAATATTGTTCTACATGGATATGTTGATTCAGATATGGAAGGTGATAAAGATAGCAGGAGGAGCACCAGGGGGTATGTTTTACTGTAGGTGGAACAATAGTAAGTTGGATTTCGAAACTGAAAAAGGTTGTTGCACTTTCAACAACAAAGGCAGAGTATGTTTCTTCTATAGAGGTTAGTAAAGAGATGATTTGGTTACAAAGGTTTATGGAGGAATTTGGAAAGAAGAAAGATAATAATAGGCTGTACTGTGAAAATGAGAGTGTCATTCATCTTGCAAAGAACACAACCTTGAACTTGAAGACTAAGCATATACAACTTAGGTACCATTTCATACGATCCATTTTGGAAGATGTAAATTTGAATTTGGAAAAGATACACACTAGCTAGAATCTTGTAGACATATTAGCAAAGGGAGTAACTGAGGAGAAACTAAGTTCCTGCTCATTTTCAGTTGGTCTTAAAGCATGAAGGTGAAGTTGAGAAATTTTCTATGTCCAAGGTGGAGTATAGTCCAACAGGTACAAAAATAGTGGAGTTGTTGTGATCAGTCTCCAAGTGGGAGATTGTTGGTTGTGGAGCATAATTATCTTCCTATTTCATAGGTATTTTTAGTAGCCATGTTTATACCCCATGAAGATTGTACACCCCTCCACATGGGGGGGTTGAAAGGGGGGCTTATCCCCCCTACAGGGTATGGGGAGCTCATCTCCTCAGCTATGGGGTCTGAGGGCAAGCAGGCCCTCATTGAGGGTTTGAGGGACAACTTTCCCTGAAGGGGGTTCAGGGGCAAAGCCCCTGAAGGAAAAATTTCCTTGTAAATGCATATTGTAATTTCATAGTAAATCTGGATTGTTCATTATAAGGTCGCATATATGACGGTAGAAGTTATGTTAGGGTTTTTTTCCATAGAAGGCAACCCTATTTTATAAGGGAAATGTATTGTGGCTATGCATCATTACGGATATTGTATTCTTGGAAAAGAGATTGTGAGAGAAAGAAGAGGAAGTTACAATGGGTGTGATGTATGTTGTATCCCTTCATTTGTTGGATAATAATAAAGGAAGGACCTAGAAATTTCTCTAGTGGATGTAGCCCACACTGGGTGAACCACGTATATCTATGTCTCTATTGTATTGTGTATATTCTATTTTTTATTTCCGCATTTGTCTTATTTTATTGCTCCGCTATCCTATTTTTCTAACACCTCTCACTGGTCACCTAAATCAAGAATGTTTACGTCTAAGGAATTGAGGAAAAAAAGAGTATTTGTGTACCTACCCAAAACAAGAACAATATAGCATGTATATAACAATTTCCAAGTACAATAATGATAGTAAAGCCTCCAAAGACGACATACAATCAAAATATATGGCGGTTGAAACAAAATTACAACAACTTATCAATTTACAACAACAATAGATGTTTTATAGCAACCACAAGAATTGGTGCTCCTAATTGCAAGAAAATACCATGAAAACTTAGCATTTAGCAAGTAGATTATTTAGCAATTATCATAAGAAATTTCTAAATGAGTTAGATGTGAGTTACGTTAGTTCATGCAACAAATTAGTATGAATTAGTATGGTTGTAGCAGTGATTTGCAACAACAACAAGTTAGCTAGTGAATTTGTCTAGGCTAGAGTCAACAAAGGTTAGTAAGATATTCAAAGAATAGAGTTAAAGTGTTTGTTTGATCAATAATTCACAAGAGTAATAGAAATCAATGCCTTTAGGGTTTATGGAGTCAATTATATTAGCACAACAACTTAGAAAAAATGAAATGACAATACTTGTCTAAGAAAATATAGAGTGGATCTTGAGGAGTAACACCTTAAGTCCTTAAAGAACCAAGCTCTAAAAGGTAATTTTAGCGAGGGAGTAGGCACATCTAGGCCCTAGTGATTTCCTCTTTCTTAGACTATTGAAATATATTTAATGCAAAAATAAACTAGAACAAGCTTCTGTTGGCATGTTTACAAGAAGAGTGTGTTTGTCATTGATGGAAAGATCAACAACAACGATGGAATATTGGTAGCAATGATGGAAAACAACAAAGCAATGATGACAACATCGAGAATTTTTGTTTACAAGCTCAGGAGGAATATCGCAGAGTTGCACGCAGAGCACAAGTGTGTGCCAGGGTCGAGGTTAACTTCATTTCCAAATCTCAGGATTGATAGCATTTTCAGAAACATAGATGAGACCCAAAGTCATCAAGACTCACAAAAGGATCAAAGGTCGAGGCCTTTGACACTTAGAAATTCTTCCAAGTTGGGAGGAAGTGTAAGCTCAGGAGGAGGAGCGAAAACGGTCGTTGGATCAAACACTGTGAAGAATCTGGACCATTAGATCAGAGTCCAGACAAGAGGAACAAGTGAACATGAGAGGAACAGATCCCATTCATTGGATCTGAGTGAACAACCATTAGATACAATGGATTTTCAAGGAGGATAAGCTCAGGAGAAAATCTTCGAGAGACGAAGTCACAAAATGAGAATTCACGATTTTCTCTGGACCTTTGGATCATGGAGGGTTGTGGATCATCGATCTGACGCAAGTGAAAGTTTGGGAATCGGAAGAAGGGAGGTGAGCCACCTTTCGACATCGTGAAATGCGTAGTCGTGAAACGTGAAGAGGATATATCGACCGTTGGATCACGGAGAGATCTGGACCATTGATATGGGTAACCTCCGACATCGCGAAATGTAAAGTCCCATTGAGATCTGGGTCGTGGACCGTTGATATGGCATGACTAAGTTCATAGTTTGAGAGCTCGAAATCCGAAGAATGGAGAAGAGCTAACTCACAAGATAGCGAAATTTGAAGTCGCGAAGCGGCTTTCTGATTGGTGTGTGGTCACATCTAGAGGTCATGTTAGTGGAGAATAAGGGAAGGAGCTAGCATTGCTAGGCTCCACTTAGGATTTTGCGAGTTGGGAGAATCAAGGCAACTCACAATTGAATACCAATGTGCGAAGTCGCGAAGCACCCTTTTTCTTGGCCCTTGATCACAACTAAGGTCACATCAATGGAAAATAATGGAAGGAGCTAGCGATTCTAGGCTCCACTTCGGAGATCTGGAGTTGGGAGAATCAAGGCAACTCACAACAGAAGATCGTGAAACACAAAGTCACGTAGCACCCTTTTTTGAACTTGCACCCAATGCTAGTTCACGTAGGTGAAGTTCACAAGAAGCTTCTTTGCAAGGAAATCCTGTAACTATTAGATGAACTATAACTATAACAGAAGCCAATAATCTTAGGATAACGACCACTGATGACATACACACTGTGGCTAACTACTAGAGAAGGTGAAGAGTTACGTGGATGATGTGGTAGAGGTCTTGGCGTGATAAAAATGCAGAACAAAGAAGAGAGGTGGATCTCTTTGATAGTTTTTGCATCTGGGAAGAAGGTGGTTGTGCAGAGGAACAAAAGAGTATATAAGAGGCGCAGTGCATTGAATGTAGAAAGAATGGAGAGTTTGAAATGGAATAGAAAAGTTGAACAGATAGGTAGTGGTGGGCAGGAGGAGAAAGTGTGCATCATAGAATCAGAAAGACGCATAAGTCGTAGAGGATAGAAGTTGAAGAAGGTATTGAGATGTAACAAATCAGATCAGATATAGACCAAATAAATAAGTTTTATATTTCAAGGTGGTAGGGAGGTGCTAGGGAGGACTGATGTCCTCAGAGTTTCAAGTGGGTGCTTGAACACAGGGAGTTGTAGCTTCTATCTCGTTGCAGCCAGAAAAACTAGGGTGGTAGGGTGGTGCAAGGGAGAACTATTGTTCTCTGTTATACAGGTTGGTGCCTGTGTGACTAGAAGTTGGTGCTTCCATCCAGTTGGTGTTGGAACACTCGGGGAGTTGGTGCTTCCTTCTAGTGGGTGCTAGAGAAACCAGAGAGTTGGTGCTCTCAACAAGTTGTAGCTTGTAAAACAGAGGTGGTAGCCTCACATTGAGTTGGTTCTCAAAGATAGATGATGTACATGAAATTTGGAGCTTGAATGACATCCTAAGAAGAAGAGGTTTTCTCCCTTTATGGGTTTTCTCATGAAAACCAGTCTCTATGTGTATCCTGTGTGATTGATCAAATATTGTATATCTATGCATGTTAAGTTATCAACAACACATTGAATAATAATTTAGAAAGATTCATAAAAGAACAAGAAAATTCTCAAGCTTATGTAAATAACTAATTCGTCTCCCCCCCCTCAATTATTTTTCTAACAACTTCTAAAGTGATAGAATTTTAGGGCTCTAGAATCTTGTCTAGACAAGATCCTTTTTAGCAAAATTTCGCAAACAAGGAGTAAGAAAGAAACACCATATGTTTGTCACCCCTAGGGTTTCAAGCAAGCAATTTTATAATCTTCAACATGAACAAGTAAAAATACCATAAACATTTAGCATGAAATGAAAATTGCATATTTACTTACTTCACCAAGAATAATCAATCATAAAACCCTAGATTTCCAAAATATTGCACCAAAAATTGATCCAAGATACATCCACACCAGTCTCCAAGAGGTGCGCATAAGAATTTCAGCCAATAACCCTTAAAGAGGGTGAAAATTTCAGTCCTCTTCCCAAGTGAGATGGGTTATGATGAAAAATGAAATGAGGTTAGCCATATTTATATGGGAAATCCTAACCTCATTTACCAAAAGTTATATCTTTTCATAAAACCGAGCCTACATGCCAATTTGCTCATAAAATTTAAAGAATTAAATCAATTTTCCACAAAATAATCCTAATGAAGGTGACATCATCCTTCCTAGGGCAACTTTAGGCCTCCTCAAGGAGATGTTGAGGTCATCTAGTGGAATGTTGGGCCTCCAAAGGCCAATTTCCATGCCACAGGTGCCAAAACTGTCATCCAACATCTCCAAATGTCAAACCCTATCCCTAGGTGATGTCATGGGCTACTAGGGTGACATCCAGGGCCTCCAAGCACTAACGCCCATGTGGGAAAGGCTGGTAACTCATCATATAGGACTTCCAAGGTTCCTCTAAAGGAAACAACCTCTTCCTTCATTATGAAAACTAGTCATCACGATCCCGCCCCAAGCATAGGGTCTCTACATCCAAACTAATCATCTTCTCATGAACACCCGTCCACTAGGAAAGGTCTTGCAAAGGAAAACATATACGCCCTTCAAGGGTTCATGAGTCACAAGTATCATAACAAGTAAGCCCCATATAATAATCAAAACACTCGAATATGGGAATCAAACCCCCCTTTCAAACTAAACAAATGCTCAAGGACGTTATACAATTTGTCAAATTTAGGTGTGGGAGGTGTCTCAAGGCATCCTATTGGGTCAATTATTCCTCAGGTCCAAGATGTTTCCTGAGAGAAACCCATCTAATCCATTTGTGCATGTGAAATGGAGTGCAGTGAACTTCTAGGAACGAGGTTCATGACATACAAGGGTTTGTGTTGTCTCATTTATGGGTGCCTTTGTAGAGGGTGAGATTCCCTTTGTCTGCAATGCAAAATTTTTCCAAGCCTATTAATTGCCATTAATTTATTAAATTCCAAACATTGGGTACTCCCTATGGTGAATCAATTGGCTTGGGGGGGAATACCATAGTGTCACTTGAAGATAGAGGTACACAAAATTCCATATGCATGGAAAGAAAGGGACACCACATTAGTGTACACACCTCAACAAGTGGGATGTCTATTTATTGTGCATTTTTATTTTGCACGTCTTTGATTTTTTAAGAGATAAGGGTTCATTATTGTTGAAATAATGTAACTACAAAGAGTATTCTTATTATTATTGATATTTTATTCATAGGATCAATCCCCATTGTGGATTGATCATTTCGGATATTGTAATAGGACCAAATCCCCTTTTGCGGATTGGTCAAAAGACAATTGTAATAGGTAGAATAAGAAGTCGGCCCCAATAGTTAATTAAGAGGCCCATAAATATAATAAAGGTGGGTTTACCCACCCAGATTGAGAAGTCAGCTCTTCCAGTGAAGAGACACTTCACACGTGCCAGAACTTGTATAAATAAAGGAGGCTAGCGCCCCATTTGAACATAACTGACCTGCTTAGTTTAAGAGACAAGTTTTGATCTGTTACCGGCAAAGGAGAGAGAGAGTGGCACATATCTTGGGAGAGGACTTTCTATTTTAGCATAATATCTCTTGGCATTGTATTGGCTATTTATATTAAGGAAGTTTTGTTGGGTTTTCTTCCCCTAGAGGGTTTCCCAGGATAAATGTTGTGTCTCTTGTGGATGTGTATTTCTCAGTGATCTTGTTATTATGTTGCTATTATCTATTGAAATGAAAAGAACTATAATAATGGCATAAACATTAACATGGTATCAGATCCAACCTGAAGGAAGCATATTTCGCAAGAGAAAAACGTCATTGTTGCAGTACCTGCAAATTAGGGTTTTTCAAAAGTGAAGCTTTTCATCTTCAAAACCACCTAGAAAGTTGTACCCTCCCCCAAGGATTATTTTGGCACCTTCAGCGCACCTTCTCAGTGGATGGATCTCCCGAAAAGTGTAACCCTAGTTTCACAAAAGTACCAGAAGTACCAGAGTACTAGAAGTACCAGAAGCACCAGTCCAGAAATCCACAGACCAGATTTGATTTTCTCATATCTAAACACACCAGGCAGCTCGCCTCAACCAAGTGCATCTCTTGGTAAGTTCAAATTTTGATTTTGAGCAATTTCATTTTTCGGTCATTTTCCTAGCTCCAAGTAAAGATGTCTACAAGCATTAAGCTTGTTGACAAGTTAGAAGGAGTGGAAAACTTTCATGCCTGGAAGTATAGGATTGTCCTCATTCTTGAAGAGAATGACCTAGCAAGATTCGTCAAAAACAAAGTACTGGAACCTGAAGATGTTGCAGAAAAGGCAAAGCATCAAAAGGACACAATAAGGGCCAAAAGAATCATTGCAGATTCAATCAAGGACCATCTGATCCCTTATGTGTCATCCAAGAAGAAACAAGAGTAGCGAATCTTGAAGCGCTACTAGCTAGGGATGATGATCAATCCCTAGCCACCCACACCAAAGGAGGAAGGAAGAAACCCTACCTCAAAAGGGAGACTCATAGAGAGCCTAAAACATCAAACAAATCCAATAACAAAGAATCTCATCCAAGGAGATTTTAGAAGAAAGGACAACGCAAGGAAAGA
>ML824371.1:42048-52825 GCA_009831015.1 Picea engelmannii | reverse complement strand
GATCTCTTTAGTTATCCCTAGGTTGGGGTTAACAAGACCCTAACACATGGTGCACACAAGAGCTTTGGATCTAACCTTCACCCATGCACTTTGATATTATTTTGAGGTTTAAATGCATGTCATCAAAGAATCCATTATGATCGGTTAAGCTCCATGGTAGCTTTCAATCACATTCTAGTCAAATAACATTTCCATCAACTCAATCCTTGGTCAACTGACTTAGCATCAACCATACTCCTATCAATAACTACTCATCAAACATCAACAAAACCTTTCAGATCTTTGTTGACATGCTCCATCAAAATGCATTCATTACTTCCATTCTATGACCATCAATGAGATATTAAGTCAATTTTACTTAGTCGATTATATCCTATCGACTCTATATCCAGTGGGTTCTTACCTAGACAATTTTTCCCAATCAAATTAGTCTTTAGTTAAACTATGATCATAGTGGACTATCCGACTTCTTAGGCAATGTCTTACCCCAAGACATTATTCATTTTCTCTATTCAACTTTATTCAATATTATGATCTATTTTTAGATCATTCTCATGGAAATGAGTGATGAAGGGTGGATCTAATTGGTGGGAGGATTCCATAGCATGGACAGTATCATGTTTTAAGGGGCATGGGTGTTAATTTGCTTGATTCACTAGAGGTGCAACAAAGTCATTAAATATGAATTAAAACATATTAATTAGAGAATTTAGACCAACCTGTTTGATGAAAAAACCCAGAACAAGGTTGTTCAACTTTTGCACTTCCTTACAATTGATGAGGTTCACTAGGTAAGGGGTCAATTGCGAGTCCAAATTCATTGGCTTAAGACCATAAACATGCCCATGGACTTCTTTAAGGCACTAGAAACCAAGTAGGTTGCTAAGAAATCCTTTGCATTCAAAATGGAAATGGTCATATTACTAAGGAGGAGGACATCAAGGAAGAGTTTATCAACCATTATTGGTTAGTATTTCAGTCATAAACCTCACATAAGAATACCAGAAATTGGACATTAAAACTTATCTTAAAAAGGTCCCTCACCAACTCTTTACAAAACAAGACAAAGTGTGTGAGCAGTTTGTGACTTGGGTTGAGCTAACCGTTGTTTTGATGCAATGTTTGAGGATAAGTCACCATGATTGGATGGATTTTTGTGTGAATTATACAAAGCTACTTGGCATTTTTCAGGCATGACCTTCTCTAGGGGTACAAATAAGACATTAAAAATCATTCATTGTGTCCTTGCATCAATAAAGGGTTGCTAAGGTTCATTTGAAAACTTGTTGGCCCTAGACTTATTACCAACGGGCCATTTCTAACCTTCTTGAATGTTTCATTCAAAATATTGGCTATAGTGATAGGCCTACACACCAAACATATTCTTTTGAAGATAATTCACCTAGAGAAAATATGATTTATTAGAAGACATTGCATCCTTAACAATGTCATAGTTGTTTGGGAAGGCATGGGGAAATTATGTTGCCAACTATAATTCTCTCTTCATCAAAATTGACTATGAGAAAGAATAACTTATGATAGAGTTGAATGGACTTCTACTCCATCCTTGCATAAGTAATTATTGTTTGAATAGTTCTCCCTTGGAGTTGTTGAGACACTCTTCTCGTAGGATGCAATTGGTTTCTCCATTAATATATGTCAATCATAGGAGGTGGGGATTTTCAAGTCCATACAACGAGGGTGTCCTTTGGACATAGCGTTATATGTTATAGTGGTAGAGGCTCTGGGATATCTAATATATCATAAAGTGGAATAGGATATGATCAAATGCATTCCCATCCTTTACCAAGGAACTAGTAGTTGGTTAGTGGGCACTTTGTGGATGATTCATTCCTCACTATCTCAAAGGACCATACATTGATGGAAAATAATGTGTACTACCTTTGAATTTTCCATGACACCTCAAGATCACTAATCTAGTGTTCTAAAATGCAATGTGATATACATAGATTGTAACTTACCCACCTCACTCATTGACCAAGGTTGGTCATGGATTCAACTTAGTCAAATATTAAAATTCCTCGGCATCCCCTTTGCATTCCAAGCTTCACCTAAAGAAATTTGTGGTGTGGTCATTTAGAGTGGAAAAAAAGTTGATAAATGGATGACAAAAGCTCATGGCATTCGCTACCAAATTTCGGGTATGCACGCCGGTGTTAGCAACAACCCATGTGCATCATTCTTCTTGTTGGTTTCCTTCTACTAGAGCACACTCTGTTACACATGAAATTTGCACACCTAGGTACCTCGCCCTAAGTGTCGTAAAGTGTCATATAAGTGTCTTATACACCTTGAAACCATGGAATAACCCATGTCATAATCCCTAGTCAATGTGGAGGAGGGATATATTACATGAAGGACAAAATACCAAGTACACATGAATTATTATTAATATTCATGGAAAAGGAATTGATTAAGTGTGAGAATCAAGTGCGCATGAATTATTATTAATATTCATGAAAAAAAAAATAATTAAGTGTGAGAATCCACCTCACATTTGGTTTTCTATTTTTTAGGGAAGTTGGAGGATCTCATGGATGGTTGAAATATTTCCTCCTTAAAATCCTTGAGAGATATTTCCTCCCCAACATCCTTAAGAGATATTTTCTCCCTAAATATCTTAGAGATCCCTTTCTTAGTGGATCTAATGAGAGATCCTCTCCATGGTGGTTAAGTCTCCAAATTTTATATAATGAGGGATTTCCATGGAGGAAGGGGGAGAGAGGAGTTTAGAGATACCAAACTTATGATCTCATGAGAAGTGGAGGAGAATAATCAGTGAAAGTATTGCCATTCTGATCATGGAGATTTTGAGAAAGGGTTGGACAAGGAGAGCTTGATAAAGCTGCTACACTCACATCTATGGTTGTAAGTATTCTTCATTGTTGTTCTCATTAATACAATCAATGCTTGGCCTGTTTCTTTCAAACTTGTACTTGTTTCATATAAGTTTGTCTGCAGTAGATGGATCTATGTTTTAGATAATCTCAATAGAGTAGGAAGTTTTTGTACTATTGTTTGTCTTGCAGGACCTACCAAGGAGCTCAAGATGGAGGCTCATCTTGGACCTTGTAGGGACAAAAGAAGTTCATAAGGTACACACCTTCATCCTTCTCTTTTGTTCATCATCTTGATTAGATCTAAAAGGAAGTCATTGTCCATGTTAAGCACCTTTTGTCTTAGAGTTAAGGGTCTAGCTCTCAAGAGGAGGTCTACCTGTCCGCAGGGAGATTTTCCTACAAAAGAAATTGGCGACTCCACTGGGGATTTTAGAGATACCAAACTTATGATATCATGAGAAGTGGAGGAGAATAATCAGTGAAAGTATTGTCATTCTGATCATGGATATTTTGAGCAAGGGTTGGACAAGGAGAGCTTGATGAAGCTGCTACACTCACATCTATGGCTATAAGTATTCTTCATTGTTGTTCTCATTAATACAATCAATGCTTGGTCTGTTCCATTCAAACTTGTACTTGTTTCATATAAGTTTGTCTATAGTAGATGGATCTATGTTTTATCTAATATCAATAGAGTAGGAAGTTTTTGTACTTTTGTTTGTCTTGCAGGACCTACCAAGGAGCTCAAGATTGAGGCTCATCCTGGACCTTGCAGGGACAAACGACGTTCATAAGGTACACACCTTCCTCCTTCTCTTTTGTTCATCAACTCGATCATATCTAAAAGGAAGTCAGTGTCCATGTTAATCACCTTCTGTCTTAGAGTTAAGGGTCTAGCTCTCAAGAGGAGGCCTACCTGTCCGCAGGGAGATTTTCCTACAACAAAAATTGGCGACTCCACTGGGGAGGAAGTATGATTTGTGTTTCCTTTCCTAGATCTTTTCTTGGCCCTTTGCCCACTCATTTGATCTTCTCCGTTGAATTTTGTATTCTTAGAATGGTTTGATTGCCTCTTTGTGTCATTATGATCACCCTGATTGGCTGAATTTTCTTGAATTTTTTGATTTTCTGGGAATTTTTCTGAGCTGTTGAAGCCTGGTGATCCCCTTCCCTTGTTATCAGAGTGTCAGTGCTCCTTGAAGGGTTTAGACAGAGAATTATAATACTCTGGTTCCCCTTACACCAGAGCGCCACCCTTTCCTTTGCAAAAAAACCTTCCAGGATTGTCTTTTCTGAAGTCCAGTCTCTGTTTTTTCCCTTGCTCAGCTTCTCCATGCTTCAATACTTATTCCTATTGGCCTTCAATACCCTTTTTTCTAAGGATTCATCTTCTTTTGTTTGGATTTTCTGACATTTTCCCTTACTTTGCAATTTGTCTTTCACGATTTGGAGGTGATTTGTCATTTTCTTCTCGTTTGTCTGAATGAGTGAAAACTTTGTAAGGGGTTTCAAAGGTCTTTTCTACTTTTCTTTCTGATCTTTGAGTCATCTTGTCCAAGCTCTTTCTCCTTCCTTTTGAGTTTTTGGCTTTTTGTTTCTTGTTTGATCACAACAAGGGTGTCTTTTGGTTTATGTGAAGTTTGCTTCCAGATCGCATAAATCTCACAACTCTTGAAGTCTGATTAGCATAGGAAGCTTTACATCCAACTGATCATCAATCACATATAAACATTTTAGCATTGCATTGTATTCCTTATTGAGGACTATCGCATGAGGTCATTTCATATTGGTGTTTGATAGTGAAAGGAAAATCCTTCTCCTTCCCTTAATTAGACATTCATTGAAAGAAAATGATGCTTATCATTTCTTATGCATGTTTTGGGAACTGAGTCGTAATATCATCAGTCTTCACTCTCATACACCTCTGAGTAAACAACAACCACTAAAATCAACACTAAACTAAAATTTATCAGACTTTTTACATTTTGTTAGGAAAACCTACATTAGCTTAAGGTGTAGGGCTTTGGAATAGGTTGAAAGGATAACTTTCCAAAGCTATCAAACAAACTTAGTATCTTGCGGTAGGGAGAGTGAAATCCAATTTTCGTATAGGATTTATGGGATCCCCCTCTCACACAGGGGTTACGCACAAGGTCGCACTCGGGAGAGCTACGAAGATTATCCCTTCGTGGTTTGACTGATTGTAGTAGTCGGATCGTATTATAGGGGTCGCTTGAAGGTATACCCACAATGTTGAGTGGAAGCCTTTCAAGTTGATTTCAAGCTAGACACCATGCCCTTACGTTCAGACTGGACTGTCGACTGTACCTGCCCAAGGGATGAATGCGAGTTGGTGACCTCAGTAGCCACAATATTTAGGGTCTTACACAAGGTAACGGTGAAGGGAAGTCTCACTGTACCTAGAATAGACATTGGTCAAACTCACTTGGGCTCCTTGGAGGGTAAATCCACAATTACTGTGTGGGAGCTTGCACCAAGGTGAAAGTCCGTTAAGAAGGTCGCCATTGTAACTATTCCACCATATCCTAGCCCCTTCTTGACTTGATCATGTGACGTTGGATTTCATCACCAACTAGTACGATCATCGAGAGAAGTCTTGTTTGCTTGGTTGATTCCTAGATTTTTTTTTAGCATATGTTGTTTCTTTTTGTTAGTTGGCCCTAGATTTTTAGTGTGTTTTGATATTCTCCAAAATTGAGCCTGTAGACAATAAAGGTCTTCGATGATCGCGTAGGATGCAAGGGCTGCCTCTGGAAGGTTATCAACCCTTACCTCCTAACCCTCCAGAAGACAAATACTATAGAGAGGTAGAAAATCAATCTGATGCTGGAAGTGTTATTGCTCCTCCGTTAGATAACTCAGAAGGCGCTTTGGTTACGGTTGAAAATCCCACTCCTCACACTACATTTGTGTCGATAACCCCTCTCGAACCACTTTTGCTTCGTTCAGATTCCCTTGGGAACGTCATAGACGAAGAGGTCCCACGATTACCAGAGAGAACTTTTACCAAAACATATATGGGATCCACAGAACCAATCTTTGGTGATGAGTATAGGACCCCTGTTTGTCCTAGCACCACAGTAGATACCAATCCCACACCTGCTTGTTCTGTATGGAGGAATTCATCTGGACGTGATCTCTATGAGCATTTCGAATCCTTTCGACAACCCTTTCATCCTCATGACCCTCCTGATGAAACAGGACCATCCGGTCAAACAATGAATCACCCAGTCGATCAGGTCATTAACCCTAATGTACTGTTACATCAACACAAGTCCATCCTAATTCTGGAATCATCACCTCTACTCATCTCCAAGGCACTTCAATCCCTACCCCCGTTTCTACAAGCTTTTACTCTACAACTCCACATGTTCCACATGATCCTGCTGGGACATATTTTCACCCGAGAATGCAGACCCTTGCTGGCCAAACCCGACCGACTGGAGGGCTAACACCATCTAACAAACCTTTCCCTCCTGGAGGACTACCATTCTATGGTGAGCCTACCCCTCTCGGGTGACAACCCCCTTTTCATGCTCCTCCTGAAGGGCAACCTCCGTTTTCCAGTCATACCCCGGTCGTTAATCAACCGTTGGCAGGGGGGAAACCTTCGTTTGCTAGAAACCCTTCAAAATCCTCGAGAGTATCTTCAGGAGGCACTTTTATTCAACCCCACGTTGGGGGGCACTCGTATCATAACCCACCAGGAGGAGTATCAAATCCTGTTTCTACCGGAACATCTTACGAACAACCTTATCTGGGTGGTATCTCGAACACCACCTGGAGTTCTCCGGGACAACAACCTTATCCTCCTCATGGGTCTAATGTGTATCTGCCTCTGGGATCTACTCCTCACCACCCTCAAGGGAAATTTTTTTATCCTCCTTATGGGAAAAAAAATCACCCGGCCTATAATGCTCAGAACCCATCGGGCTATGCAAATGTTTATCATCCATCATTAAATCCTGCTTGTCATGGCCAACAACAACCATATGTAGGAGGACCTACTGGTTACAAATATCCACCTAACCCAGTTTATGGTCCTACTGGTGTTCCTATGCCACACCAATATCATCCGCAAATTAACCGATAGGTGCCTTTCCTTGCGACTCTGGATCTCCCAAACTTGTCTCGGTAACCAATAATCCTATTTTTCATTCACCGGTTTGGCTAGTCATTCCAGCTAAACTTCCTTTTGATATTCCGAAATTTGATTGAAAATCTGGCGAAGATCCAAACAACCATGTGATGACTTTCCATTTGTGGTGTTCATCAAACTCCCTCATGGATGATTCTGTACGTTTGCGTCTTTCCCAACACACACTAACAGGCTCGACAACAAAGTGGTATATTGAACTACCACATGCTTCTTTTCATAATTTCAATTCCCTTGCCATGTCTTTCCTCACACACTTTCAACTACCTATTCGCTACAAGACGAGTACTGAACTCTTGACCTCCCTTCGTCAAACTGACTCCGTGCATATCTTTGACCATATTCATCAATGGAGATGACGACGAAGGATGATCAAGGTAATCATTCCTGACATATTATTGGCGGAATGGTTTACTAAATTACTTTTACCCCCGATCGCTCGCAATGTCGCTATGGGTGGCGTGGTCACTGAGGAAGAAGCCATTGCTTGGGATCAGTACTTAGATTTGGTTTATTCACAATCTGGTACTTTGTATGATTTGCTTCTGAATGATGCTCGAGCTAATACCGATCCATCTAAGCTGTCATCCTCATCTCATGCGGATGGTGTTATTGGTTCCGTCAAAACTCAATCTACTTCACAATCGACCACACTCTCCTTTACCTCCCCCAAACTCAGATCTCTGAGGTGAATGCAGTTCAATCTACCCCTTCACAACAATCCGGAGGTAAGAAGAAGAAAAATAATAAATCAAAAAATACCAATAACAATGAACAAGCAAAAAATCAAGCTCAAACACTTGCTACCGAAAGGAAACCACAACGGAAACTGAAATTCCCATGTATCATTTGTGGTGACGATCACTACACTCGAGACTGTCCACTTCGCAATGAAGTGGCCAAAATTTTCCAAGGAAAGTCACAACTCGTTGTGCTTACTCAGCCTTTTCCACAATAAAAATCCATGGTTGCTCAAACCCCCTCTACTGGGGGCAGTTCTAGCCATCCTCATGATGAGGCCTTGCCGAGTGCACATATTTATATTTTTAATGGGATTAATTTGACCACTCGCTCTAAGACATACGACACACCAGGTAACCCTGACAAAGGAAAAGACACTAACGGTACTGGTACTTTACCAGATCCATCACCATCCTTCGTTAGTCTTCCATCAGTTAATCCTCCGTCTGGACCACTTCAGATTGAGAAACCCACGTTCGACTCTATCTTACGCCCTCCTAAGAGAACTATACGTAAAGCTACCTTTAATCCTAGTTCACGTGCTGCCCAGAACTACAACATTGTTGAAGATTTGGCTCAAGCACCGTGTGCTATGTCTGTGTTAGAAGTTCTACAGCACTGCCCCAGTCAATGTAGAACGCTCTTGGCTTCTATTGGCATTGTTGATCCCGAGTCGTCCAACCATATCATGTTTGACCTGGAAAATTATGCGTCTTGACTCTCCCACCAACTTTCTTTTCAAGTTGATGTTGTTGTTCACAATCAACAAATACACCGAACTATTCTGGATGAAGCAGCCTCAACTTGTGTCATGTCTTTAGCATGTTGGAAAGGTTTAAAATCACCCGCACTTAACAAATCCCCAACGATGTTACACGCCTTCGATGGGTGAGGTTTTCATCCCCATGGGATTTTACAGTCCCGACCCATCCAATTGGGTGGAAAAACTGTTACTGTTGATGTCGAGGTGGTCGATGCTCCCCTTGATTACAACTTGTTACTTGGAAGAAGTTGGTTTTATGCTATGACTGTCGTTGCCTCGTCAGTCTTTCAATGTGTACAATTTCCTCATCAAGGAAAAATTGTCACTGTTGATCAGTTGGATTTCTGCACGATCGATGCTCACACTCTCGCTACCAACGATATTCCTTTCTTGGGAGACCACAAGATCACGTATGAAAGCGTTGGTGTTGGCTTACTGAAAGATTCTAGCCTCATGGGTACCTTCCCTACACCACTTCCACCGACTACACATCATATTGCCACTGTTGATATGATTTTGATCGCGGCTTATCAATCTTTGGAATCATCTGACCCTTGGATTGTACCTAGTCCATTGGAATTCGATGCACTAGGTGACACCATGGCACTTGGTCTAGTCGAAACATCATACGTTTCTATCCAATCCGCTTCTCCCTCGTCGGATGACCAAAATCTATTGGCATCTGACGGTTCCTCGATGCAATCGCGGTTGAGTTCCTTGCCATCTGCGATCGATTACATTTCCCCAATTTTTCCCTCGGGTGAATCTATCATGGAAATGTTGAGCATTGACGAGCTACCTCAAGATGATAACCATCATCAATCCTCTTTTCTTCCCCCTCGTGAAGAAATTCGGGCAGATATACAGTCTATCTCCCCTCCTGATGTCGATTTTCTATCGTCTCCCATGCCTTCGACTTTCGATGATTTGGATCCAGTAGTTGACATGGTGATTTGTTCGGTAGGGCTATTGGAGCTTGATCTCCTTACCCCTGTCACGACCCTCGACATGTGTTCCTTCCAGAGTGATTATCTTCCATCCAACGAAGATCTCTTGGAATCCATGACCGAGTTTTGTCCCTTGACATGGTATCCTTCCAGAGCGTTATTCTCTTGGAAGCCATGATCAAGAAGAACCACGAGCATAGTTTCTCTTCCCTGTGGCAAGCTTGTTAAAAAATGAAGCAGAAGCTATGAGCATAGTTTCTCTTCTCTGTGGCAAGGTCGTTAAAAAATGAAACAAAGGTCACGAGCATGATTTTCCTCTCTGTAGCAAGCTCGTTAAAAAATGAAACAACAATCTGGGGATCGAACCCAGAACCCTGAGCATAGTTCTTTTCCTATGTCAAGCTCATTAAAAAATGAAACAATCACCTCTCTTGAACCTTCTTTTCATCCACCCTTCTCCTTTTTCTCATCTACTAGAGAAATTGGCGACAACCTCAACGTCGGTGAATGAATTGAAGCTTGGAGGGCATGTCTCCAGCCTTTGATGATCATTCTAGAGTTAAGCCACGAGCTTTCAAGCTGGGGGCACACCAAGCTTAGTCTTTATTCTTTCTCGTGCTCATAAATACATGAGAATGCATCTGGGTAAACTTTTATCTCTTTTTCGGACCTGTATGGATACATGAAAAATGAACCCCCTGGAGTCGTCTTTAAGCCCTTTTTAGACTCTCGAAACATGAAAAGATTGTTGAGTGATCTTGCTTCCTTTCCCACTCATTAAAAGGTTTGAAAGGGCGTCTTCTGAGTGACAATTTATCTCTTTTTTGGCCTTGTGAGACTAACATTACGAAAAAGGACTACATTGGAGTCGTCTTTAAGTCATTTTCAGACTCTCTAAATATGAAAAACCACCGAGTTTACCTTCTCTGGACTCGTTAAACAATTATACACTGAACGACCCATATGGGACCAAACCCTTACTTCTTCCAGTTTGTTAAACAAAGGAAGAGGGACTTACCGAAGGTAAGTTATATCGAGCATGTGTTACCCTCCTCGAGCTCGTTAAATCCAAAAGAGGTACTCATCTATCTGGATGGGGGAAAAACTGAAAGAAGCAAGCCAATCAGTTTTTGAGAACATTACCAGTAACTCTTAGAGTCACCCTTGAACACGACACTTTGTCTTTGTGCACATCTTAATCCGCTGAACCTCTGCACTGAACCAATCCTCTGAGTTTTTCTTACTCCTTTGGGTCACCCGACGAAAGTCACAGTAACCATTGCATCAT